>JAEMON010000011.1:3448349-3465732 GCA_030264115.1 Lygus lineolaris
CGCTCATCAACTCATGCTGCATGAATGGGACTTTTTTTGGTTAGATAAGAGTGTCAGACCGGATTGGTTACAATAACTTCGAATTGTGAGTGCGCTAATACGGTTATGTGCACTAAACTGAAGTAATCGAGTTTTTGGGGTATAAATAGAAAACTATCAAGTATGATACATGATTTTAATGTTTTTCAAGCTGGATGACGTGTGGATGTTGAATTTTCGACATTTCAAAATGTTCACACAACTTCTAGGATGCTCAATTCATTTTGATGCGATGATCACAAATCGAAAATTAACCATACCTACCAAGTTATTCATTGTGAAGGAACACATAAAAATCAGGTATCATACTTGGTGATGGTTCCCCAACAAGTTGGTATACCCAAAAATTCTAATAATGCGTATTTAAGCATGTTTTTGGCCACTCAAAAATTTGATGGAAGGGTCATTTATACATACAATTTAGGAACTTGGCAACACACTCTACACAGCAACTGGTCTACTCCTCCAGTGAGCCAGTTGCAACCCTTGGTTTGCAACTGGTCTACTGCCCACCTTTTACAACTGGGCAACCTGTGATCCCTTGCATTTCAAGGGCTTCAGACTCGAGAAAGTGTAATGAGCTGTCAACAATTATGGAAAGACATGTTGAATTATGTGAGTCAAGTTTACACGAATGGAAGGTTGCAAACAACACGAAATGAGAAACAAACATCATAGAAGTCATAGAATAAATGACCTGAAATCAAAAAATAAATATAAAGCTGAGGTCTCTGGTTATAACAAATAGCCTCCTGGCGGTATTTACTACAACAATGTAAACGTAACGAAGAACTTCCAATGCACTTCGACGAGTTCTCCAGTACGGCTTGAGAGATTTCGATTAAAATCGTATGGATAACTGTTTTTATAGGTTGGTAGGTACCAAAAGCTATATCCGATACCATTATAACTATTAGGTATATCCAGTAAAATACACTGTGGACCTAGAATACTCGCAGGTACATTATGGGGCGGTTGACCACTTGCAATGTAGGTCAGTTGCAATGTAGGCCAGTTGCAAAGGGTGTGTATAGAGTAGACTTTTGCTTTCAGTTTGCAATTGGACTACTGGGAGCTAGTAGACCATTTGCCATGGACCACAAAATTTCACTTACGTAAGATGGGGTGGATAGGGTCGGTGGGGTCAAAAGGGTCAATTTTAAGGAAAATCGTAAAAATAGAAAAATACAGCCAATAAACAGCTGATTCCAACGGGAATTGATTGGGTAGATATCGATGTCTCATGTTACCGACCTACAGTTTGAAATCAAAATAGGGGTTCTCATTATATGAAACATAGAAGTTGGTGTGGATTATTCCAATCTTCATAAAAAAAATCATTGGACACATTAAAAATAATAAATAAAAAGTAAATAAAAATTTTAAGAAAAAAAGTAAAAAATAAAAAGGTGTAGTTTGAGGAAAACAAAATTAAATGTATACAGGAAGGTTCTTAACGAATCCCTTCAAAAAAGGAAGCCGGAGTTAAAAAGAAAACGTCAACTATTTCCACAAAAATAATGAGTTACAAAGTTATGACAGACAATAATAGACAACGTGGAAAAAGACGACGTTTTCTCTTTCACCCCGGTTTATTTTGATTGCAATGGGATTCCACAACTTCGTCGCGAGTGATTTAGTTCGTATTGGATCACCCTTCCCATTTCCGTCACAAAAATGGTAAACATTTTTTTCAAACGGTAAGTACCCCCCATAATGTTTGACGAGGAATTAAAATATTTCATTTTCGCGCATGCTCGGCGCGCGAAAATGTAATATTTGAATTCCTCTTCAAAAATGTGGGGTGCCGTTCGAATAAAATTGTTATCCTTTTCGTGACGAAAATGGGAAGGGTGATCCATTCATCAAAAACCATCATATAGATCAGTGGTAAAGACACTAGAGTAACTACCTAGTAGTGTGTTTACATAAAACTCAGTTTAACACAACTTCAATCGGCCCTGCGGATTCCCTGACACGGGCCATCATTGCAGGTGTGCACATTCCTTTCGGCATTCTTCGTGGACTCCAGACTCACAGATGGCGGAATCTCTCCGTACTTTTCCCCCCATTATGTTCGGGTCTTTTATACCTTGGGAACTCGAGAGGTGCCGAACGTGTTCATATCCTCGGTGAACGCCTTTGAGGACCAAAAGAAAACTAGGCTAGTAGGATCCACCTCACTCGTGACTGCTTCATAGGGAATTTTACAGTTCCATTTAGCCCGGCCTTCGACGTGTCGGTGCCCGATAAAGCACAATTCTGTACCTAACTTTTCAATGCGTAATCTCTATCCGTGCTTCTCTTCCAAACAGCGCATTTTACGCGGTCATTTCGGTTCACCATATTCCTATTTTTTTGTCAAGTATATAAATAATGATATGTAAATACGGTTTTCACCATGTCGCAGAGATTATGACATGGAGAGAAGAATAAAACGCTGAACATTATTACACAACGGTTTATAATTGTCTGTATAGATTGCTTATCTGAAAAGATCTTATTTATATATATAGTACCTACCGTATTTAATCTCAAGGTTCACAAATCGACGTGTATGTACAATGAGTAGGTAAGAGCAAGCTTCGGGACACAACTAGACCCCCAGGTCCCTCATTACGTTATTGAGTAACTAAGGAAGCTAATAAAAGTAAACAACACATTTGACTCAGTGAAATCGAGGAAAAGTTGCATTTTTTGATCAGCTGATCTTGCGAAATTGGCCTACTCGGAGGATTTGCGATTCACGCAAAGTTTTTCTTCTATTATTTTCGTTCAATTTTTCACTCAACCCAAAGTCCTTATAGGGAGCGAACGGGTTGGTCCTAAAATGCTCCACGAGGTCTCATTCGACGCTAAAAATTGTGTTCTATTTTGAATCGATGGAAAAAATATACCTTCCTATTTGAAATTTTCGAGCTAGGGCGTTTTGAAAATTGCATCCCATATTTTCTACCCATTAGAAAATCGGACGGTAACGCCAAACTTCGGGGCACAACTAGACCCCGAATGGGGCGGGTATACCAAATTCCATTAATTTTTGTCCATGGTAATTAAGGAAGTGCCTCTACGGCGTACGTCGGACTAACGGATTTGTTTTATTTCGATTTTTGGATTCTACAAACCTTGAAACGTGAAACATCAAATTCTGAGGAGGGGGGGTTGAAAAAATCCATTCATGCAACATGAGTTGATGAGCGAATTTTCAAAGAATAATTTCAACCGATTCGGAGGGTGTATCTTATAGGAAATTTCACGATGATTCTACCTTAATTATGTTCCCATGTTTAAGATAGTAATTTACACAAAAGAAACCCTCAAAAACACGTTTTTTTAAAGCGATTTTTCAAAATCTAAATAATCTAAATTTTCAAAATGCAACCCCTTAGAGTACTCCAAAACTTCTGGCCAACGAACTCATCCTTACTTTTGATATTATTGACATTTTAAATTTTTCTATGGATTTTTTTATCTCGATTCCTCGGTCAGTTATCGTCTGGAGTGATACACATATTTATAAACATATATTATGGTATATACATACCAATGAAAAAGTGTTAAATTTGAGGAATCGTTTTGGAATGGTCTGAAACGGATTTCCATGAAGAAAATTTCCAAAAATGTTCATTACTAAAATTTTGAAGCCATTGCAACAGCTTCTTTCATTTCATTCTTGAAAATAATAAACCAATATAAACAAACGTAGAGTACCAGGATAGCTTACGAACATCTTGGGCAACATTTATGGCACCTCTTGTGATGACCAAATGAAGCAATCGTTGTTCAACAAAACCTCAAACAACTTCTTCGAAAATTCGCTCGTTAGGTCATACCGACAGAACGGAACCTTTACATAACACCTTAATTCTCAGGGATAACTTCCTCAGGAAGAATTCATCATCGGTAGATGATCGAGTCTGCCATTAGGGAGGAAGAGCGTAAAAACGTGACTGGTAACCAGTTTTACAACATTAATAACTACACACCAAGAGCCGCCTTTGGAATCTCGGGAATATCCAAGATGAACGTGCGACACAAATGTTTCCAGAATCAGTGGTCTAATCTAGACCTCCCTATTAACTGTTAATACCAGAGGCGATTGCGTAAAACAGTAGGCATAGCCTGTGATTAAAATGACGTAGCTCGTGCTGAGGTAATTGACGCCACCCAGAAAGAAACGAGTCCAGTAATTGAAATGGTTGGTTGTATTTTACGACTTGCAAACTTTCCTTGGTGGAATCGAGTTCTCGAAGAAACCTTTCCTTTCTTAAAATCAGTGAATAATAGAAAGCTTTGTCTGCCAGGCGAAGAACAAATTAGAAGGAGCAGAAGAAAGTTCGATAGGACGAAATTGAAATTTAAATTAGAAATTTCGTATAAAAGTGGATAACATCATCTCTAGAACTGTGTGTCTGTTTGTTTGATGCCTATATCGTCGGTCCCACAGCAAGACCGGCTGACTGATTTTCACCAACTCTTCAGGAGAGGCTAAAAACTGGTTTTAAATTATTTATTCTTCACCTAGATTTATTATACGTCCACTTCACCTTGTACCTGGCTCGGAAATGGTCCATTTTCAATGTTTTCCATTGAATTGTAATGGAAAAATGGTCCGATAGCTGCTGTTGTTTCACACTCCCACGTATAGATAGCCAGTGTTGTTACTCTCATAATCCCGATGTCTGCCTCTAAAGAGAAGACAGTAGTGGCTAACTGCTAACGGATTTTCAACCCCCAGAAAAAGAAGTTTCGCCTCCAAATCCGGACGAAACCGAAAGTGAATCATAATCAGTATGTAGTAATGATCAGTAAATGACACAGAAAAGGTGAATAACTCCTGTATTAATTCATATTAAATACTTATAGTGGAGGGCAGCAGTTCGGAAACAATTTCAATGGAAATAACAACAGATAGCTGGTGTTGGTGGGAGGTTTCAGATACCCGCAGTGTTGCCTTTTCTGCGATTAAAAGTTCAGTGTTGCTCTGAGAGCAAATCAGTCATAACCCCGAAACCGCCACAATGTCAGTTAACCGGTGTTGCAGTGGGACCGACGATATCTGTTTGGTTCTGTCTGTACGAGTGACGATTCAAAACTTTCGATATTCAAGATATCGATATTTTGTTTCGGTATTTCCGAAATTTGTATCGATACCAGTCTCGCGATATTTGATAATATCGAAAGGAAAATATCGGGTTTGATGGGTACTTTTCTCTCTACTGTATTAATTTGATTAGTTGTTCCCCCGGTTCTTCCCGGTTCTCAAAAAATGTCCGACGTTGTATTATAGGTATATGTGAATGGATAGTTGTTGTGGTTGCATGCTCTAAAAGAGAAAAACAATACAATTATTGTTTTATTTCTCATTCATTTTCAATCCATTGTTTCTGACTGACACGCCATGGCTACATCTATGAGCAAAATGTGGTATTTTTTTGCTGAGAAGATTATGAATGTACCCTTTAGATGCCTTTCTCAATGTACGTGTTCTCCATTGAACGGACTTACAATTTTGGTTGAAGGTATATAATTGGCTGTTTTATCATTGAAATTCTTCAGTTTTTGTAGTTTAGTCGGCCATAATTATTCATCTACTGTCACAAATCACAATATCAAATGATTCGATAGGTATTGGTGATATCGATCTTTTTCTTCCGATATTTTATTGATATCGATATTGAATAATGAATCGGAAGGTATATCGAATCGTCACTATAAGACTGTATTACAAAACCGTGTATTGTTTAAGCGTACTGCATTATTCCATGGAACTAAACCATGAACATGAATTGTACTTCCTTCTAGTTTGAACTAATTGGAGATAATAAAAACGTCCATCCTCACTCTAGTAACATGGACGTATAAAATCAGTCAGTGGAAATTTAATTTGAATTGTTAGAATAGTTTAAAAGTTATGACAGTGGCAATAAATGTCAAGTCTGCGCATAAGCAGTATCTAACAGATATAATGAATTTGTGAAAATTTTCGAAGGCAATTGAACAAATCACTCTCCAAATTTGAACAAAATCGGTCCATTAGAAACTCAGAAACCGTTGTTTCAGGAAATACACGATTGCGCATGCGCATAAACTACCATTGATTCGACGGCGATAAAATTCATAGGGGAACTTCAAGGACCTAACCAGTACAATTACTGAATACGTCATCAAAATTTGTCGAGTAAAGACCGATGACAACTACCTAATTTGAAGCTTGCGATTGCGCTAGACCTATTGCTGATCCAATCGTGACGAATTCCATAAGCTATTGTCTAGGAGTCAGCCCCCAAATACCCTCCAAATTTGAGCAAAATCAATTCATGAGGAACTGAAATCCAGTTTCCAACGGCGATTAAACTATTAGAAGACCGTCAAGAGGCTAACCCGTACGATCCCTGGAATTTTCATCCATAATTTCGTAGTTTTGCCTGGGACAAGAAACTGGCTGCAGAAGGAAAGAAACAGAACCAAAATGTTAAGTAATCTTTGAAACGCAAAAATCAAGCGGAGATTTTGATGTTGTAGGACAGTGATTTTTGCTTATTGCACGAATGATTCTTATATTCGTTAGTGAGGAAGCAAAAAATTGATTTCCTAATGAGGAACGTACTATCGTTCTATCTCAGTCGATACAGAATCTCCGAAGGCTCTGGATTGATTTGACTGGTGACAATGGAACTCCGAAAGGAACGACATTGACAGGAAGTGAAAGACATCCTCTCGCTCATGAATATTACTGAATGCCACATTTAAATTCTTGTAGATGTCTCGTATAATTTTATGATGCCGTTGAATGACAGTGGAATGTCATACTCGAGTACCTACGTAAAGTTATTTTGACAGTGATCATACCAAGTGATTTTTAAGGATTTCGAGACTAATTTCATGACAGATATGAATACGGATAGTATTGGGTGGTAGTACTACATAATGTAAGGACTTGGAAAGCTTCACAGAGCGATTTGCTCTGCAACATGAATGACAACGTAAATAACAAGCAGAATTTGAATCCCAGTGGTGGCTGACGGTTCATATCAGAACGACCGCGGTGCAAAAAATATTAGTCGCCATTTATTTAGACTCGGATCTATAATGAATGGTCGTGTAGATTGCTGAGGTGTTGATACGAATATTTGTGCTAGTCCCAAACTACCGCCAAATTTGAGCAAGTTTGGACCGCTGTGAGGATTCTATAGGTACCTTGATATTTGATCGCGAAGTTTGAGCCATATATTGAACCTATTGGTCTATAAAAATTTATGTTCTGTGGTATCTAAAATTATTAAAAAGTTCAAAAAGTTACCTTAATGGCAGGCAACTTCAAATGACCCTTATTGAGCCAGGGAGTTTTAAGGAAGGGGATGGAGACAACGAGATTTTGCCTAGGATCTGCCAGCCAAATAACCAAGCTAATCGATACTTCAGGATCACTCAACGGTCCTGTGCAACTCACGGGGGGCCAGGGAGTGGTTCACTTCAGTTATTCCCATTTTCCTCCTCTAATTTTTGGCCGATTTAGATGCGATTTGCTGCATTCTCCTAGTTATTCAATTCTCTTTCATCTGGAATTTTTCACGTCCTTTAAAGAAAATCATATTGTCATAACGGCACCACATCCCCCTAGAGAATTATAAAATAGGAAGGATGCCGCAAACCGCATCAAAATCCTATGGAAATTGGAATTGACTGAGAAAAATGGGGAAAACTGTGCTACTCAAAAATGGTTAGAGCGGTTATTAATTTTGTCACCTTGTTGGCACTAAGCACAGTAAGTACAGTAAGAGTTCCTATCAACTCATTGGTAGCCGAGATTCAGGCATTTTTGAGGATATTTTGGGCTCGCTCCCTGCTTGCTTTGTCGGGCCTGACCCTGGAATACCTATTCTAGTGTCTACTTACATCATTTTTAGCGAATTTTCGAAGAAAATGATAGTATTGCAATGGCCTCAAAATTTTTTTTAAGGCAAAATTTTGAACATTTTCTTCATGGAAATACGTTTTGGACCATTCTAAAACGATCCTCAAATTTAACATTTTTATATACGAGTTATGTCACTCCAGACGATATCTGACCGAGGAATCGAGCTAAAAATCCGAAAAAATTTCAAAATGTCAACAATATCAAAAGATTGGATGAGTTCGTCGGCCAGCATTTTCGGAGTACCTACTCCAAGGGTTTAAATTTTGAAAATTAATAGTCAAAAATCGCTAAAAACGTGTTTTTCGAGGTTTTTTGTGTAAATTACCATCTTAAACATAGGAACATATAAGGTATGTTCGGAATCAGCGTGAAATTTCCTATAAAAATCACCCACCAAATCGACCCGCACTCATGCTACATGAATGGGACTTCTCGTGTCCAATAATGAGCGGACAGACGAAAGAAATTACGTAATAAAGTACAAAATAGTTTCCAATACAGCTTTGTTTCTATGATTTTTATGTATATGGGTACTTAATACCGCAATATTAAGAACATCAAATGAGATTCCGTAATAATTCCTTACATTCGTCCGTTTCGATTATATCATAAGCAGAGGCGAGTCGTGCTCGTAAAAAGATGAACTCCTTAGATTGAAGTGCGTTCTATTGACATTCGTAACTCGTAAGTTTCGTGGGATGAGCTAAACAGTTACACAACTACGTGTTTACTCCGCGAACAATTCCGCTCGCGTAAGCTAGGCGTCCTCATTACGCAAACGAGACTGAAAACAAATTATAATTTTACAAAGTACCCGTCGGAATGAATTGTTAGTTATGTTTTTACATAGGCATTACGTTACTCTTCCCCAGGTGGGTCATCCATGGACAGGATAAAATACGGATTATGGAGGCATATTTGCATATTGTGCTTTCGTGCGTTGACGTGGTGTCCAAGCGAAGTGCCGATTCGAGCACGCAGATCATTTTTGAAAGTTTGTTATCCATCAGTGTAAGACAGGAGAACAGATGGATATCAGGGTGTTATGGACTGGTTTCCTGACTGTATTTTCCACTTGGAGTAAATCGTTACCTGGACTCCGTTGTGACAGTGATACCCCTTACAAAATCTCTATTCTTGCAATCAATTCCCCAAGCGCAACTTTGTACTTATGAAACTAAGAATGAAATTATAATAAATTATAGAGAAAAACCAATACTGGAATGACATTCGAATCGCAAAATAGTATACTTGCAATAACTGATACTTGCAAGGAGACATGCAGGTCAGTGTACTGCCAAATACAACCAAAATGTTTTTCTGTGACTTCTACATAATTACCCAAACTATTGAGCTCTTGCGTGTCTGGAATTACAAATTGGGATGACAAAGTTGGACTTATATTCCAACTTTTCTATATATTACTGTATTTTCAAATATGAAGTAAATCACTATAAATTTCTGCTTTATAAGCATCATTAGGTAACTATATACATACTTTATTTTTTGTAAAAATGAAGTAGTTACCTGAAGATGCCTATAAAGTAGGTGAAAGATATTGTATATCACAACTATAAGTCTATTATTTCTAATCCCAGTTGTTATGGAGTTCCACTAATTAAGAATATTGTCACCATAAGAATATTGACTTTGTTTTTAATAATTTTTTGCGGTTTTTATCACAGAATTATATATGCTTGATGGGCCACTCATATAAGAAATTTTATGACTATTCTGAATAAGCCATACTTGTCCCCAACTCAAGATGAAAATTTTCACCGAAAACGTCGCAAAACCCCTCTTTTAGTGATTTTTCTCACAAATAAAAAATAATTTGAGGTTGTTGGTGAAAATTTTCATTTTAAGTATAGGAATATTTAAATATGATACGAGTACTTAGGTGTACCTATTCGGAATCAGGGTAACATTGCCTACAAGAATTACCCATCAATAATAAAAATTATTCATAGTCACAAAATCCTCTGAAAATCTGTTGAAATAAGTACCTGATAATTATTGGGGATTTTCTGAGCCCAAAGACTATTCTGAAGAAGGAACCTACACGGGCTCAATATTTTGGGTAGTACAACTCACACAAAAAATTTGGTTGTATTTGGCGATGACCTGAAGGTCTCCTAGTATGTTTTAGAGTTGGATCGGATTAGTAAAAGTCCCATTCATGCAACATGAGTTGATGAGCGAATTTTCAAAAAATAATTTTAACCGATTTGGTGGGCGATTCTTGTAGGAAATAGGAAATACAAACATATAAAAAAGTGTTAAATTTCAGGAATCGTTTGAGAATGGTCTGAAACGCATTTCCATGGAGAAAAAGTTCAAAAATTCGCATAATTTGAATTTTTAAGCCATTGCAATAGCTTCATTTTCTTCGAAAATTAGATAAAAACCACAATTCGCGAGTAAAAGAGTTTTTTGAAATGGGAAGTTTTGCACGAGATCAAAAAGAAGGTTTCTATGTTTCGACGAGTAACTTTTTGAGGTTTGTTCGTATGAGTGAATCACACCGAGCGGGATCGAGTCACGAATTTTCCACCGTTTCACACTCTGTTCAGAAGACCATGGGAATTGGCTTAGATGCCCGGAGATTGCGTTCATTATGGGAAAACACCGTCCGTAGAGCGATAATGGTCGGATACGCACTCCATGTAACGGGATGCGGTCGTGTGTGGAATGACCCTGTAAATCGGCTTTTACAACAACTATAGCATCCAGAGAAGTTACGGCCCTTCCCTAATATGAGTGGATTTCATATCATAAGGAGGCCAACATTATTTTCAAGATTAGAAGTGGTCGGTTATTTGAAAAGTTCAGCGTTCTAGATATTGCGTTTACGACTGTCCACGAATGTAGGACCCTGAACCTGTCCAAACAACATTTTGATTCCACATCGTACTATGATTTCAGAGCATGGTCAAGAATGTAGAAATTATATGGCCAAAGTAGGGATGCGAAACGATTTTAGATTGAATCAAAATTTTGTTGTTGATTTTTCACCTCCAATTTTTTTGCCATCAAATGATTGTTTCGATGTTTAGCCCGAAATCGATTTTTTCGTCTTCAAAAATCGATTGAAAAAAAAATTAAAAAGTATTATTGATAATATGACTGTGTGGGTACAATGATTATTGCACAAGGATGTGAATGTTTTAATACAACGTGGCACCGACCGAATGGCATGACCTGATGGCTCATGTACTATAATTAGATGTACTAATATAATTTTAAGCCGACTGGTACAGTCTAAGCCAGTAAAAGATGGAATCTATAAGCCTCACAAGGTATAAAATATAAGGTAATGCAATTTAACCGCTGAAATTACTGTTATCAAACTATTTTTCGAACCCAACTATTTCAATAGATCCATGAGAAAACTGACAGGTTTGATATCACCAGAGAGTCGTCAGCTTGAATCAAACCTGTCCAAAACGAAAATAATATAAAATTAAACAGCTTGATTAATAAACACAATGGTGCTTAAGAGAAACTCGACGACGGAATAATCCAAAGAAAGAAATACGGCTGAGAGTCAAAAAACTGGACTTGATTAATGAAAGGTTCCAGTACGGTTCTATCCACTTCCTTTGATATGCCTCTAACAGTAATCGTAGAACCAAAGATGACAGTCATTAAGAATAAAAGAAGGCAGGAAGCCCGAGATGGAACTGATAAAAGGACACGATGAAAGGGAGAGTCGTAGCCGAGAAACGATCCTGCAAAATTAAGTTGACTGCCTTGAGGCTGAGATTTACAGATATTGAAGTTCGATGGTGGATAATGAAGTACATTCCACGGCGTACAATAATGATGGTGTGCTGCAATTATTTATAATCAGGTTAGAAAGTAAGAAGGTCATTCACTAGCAAAGAACGTAATTAGAAGGTAGGTAGGAGCTGCAAGAAGATACCTTATTTATTTCGCACCTCTCAACAATTCAACTTGTTGAGGGTTTTCAATTTTTCGACCATAGCTTCTTTTACTGATCAGATCGCGATGACATTCACAGATTTTGGAACAAGCCCACAACTATCCTACAAATTTGATTGGCTTGTGGGAAATACCTGTCTTGTTAACTCACGTTTGCGCATGCGTACAAGCTACTATCAGTCCGGCGGCGATTGGAATTCATGGGGGGACCTTCTAGTGGGTTACCCGCAATATCCGTGATAGTGTCATCAAAATCGTAACATAATAATTATGTATTGTGTATAGTTTTGCCGGGTACATTAAAGTTCTATTCAAGCAGCATGAGTTGATGAGCGAATTTTCGACGAATAATTTTAAACGATTTTATGGGTGTTTCTTATAGGAAACTTTGCGCTGATTCCGAACATACCATATGTTCCTATGTTCAAGATGGTTATTTACACCAAAAACCTCAAAAATCATGGGTTTTTTGTTGCGATTTTTGACTCTAAATTTTCAAACTTTTTGGAGTACTCCAAAAATTATGGCCAAACTCATCCTTTCTTTTGATATTATTGAAATTTAAAAATTCTTTGGATTTTTATCTCCATTCCTCGGTCAGATACCGTCTGGAGTGAAATATATATAGGTACATAAATATGTATTATATACATATTAAAAAGTTTTACATTTCAGGAATCGGTTTAGAATAGTCTGAAACGGATTTCCATTAAGAAAATTTTCAAAAATTTGCATTACTAAAATTTTGAAGCCATTGCGATAGCTTCATTTTTTCGAAAACTCGCTAAAACCTGAAAAAAACACGGTTTTGACCCTTAATATTCAACATCATTTGACCCCTTGGAGTACTCCAAAAATGCTGGCCAAAGAAATCATCCTTCCTTTTGTTATTATTGACGTTTCGAAATTTTTTTTGGATTAATTAGATTATTTTGAGTTGAAATGGTTGGGTGCTCCAAAGTGGGTTAGATATCTGCAAAACAAAAATGCAACATAAGTACCTGCTGTATGACCTACTTCAAACAGCGCAAATTTGAGTTGAAAGTTGTACAACGAAGTCATACTAATGACCTCTACTATAATTAGGATTTTGAAAACATAGACCTACCCGTGTACTCCTAATTGGCATTTTAACGATATCCCGTAGGTGGCCAGTTTCTTCCAAAATCATTTCCTTTATAATGGCATTCTTCCGCCCTTAGCCATGATTAAATTGGCATGGAAGGTTTCAACCGAGGCTTTTTCCCCAACGACTTCCCTAACTTTGGAAAGCTAAATACTTGGGCAGCAAGAGCAAAGTCTGGTCCCCACTATCCTAATTTGAAGGTTCATGCACGTGGATCTCTGGCATCACTTTCACCAAGCCATCAGGTTCGCAATATTTTAGGAGGCTCGTGCAATTCTGCTCTTCCTATTAACAATAAACTCGGCCACACGGTTGATTTTCAAAACCGGATTGTCAGAGAACGGGTTGATACACAACACAGCTCATTGAAAGGTTCCTCATTAAATAACTTTCACAGTTCACCGTACACTCACGCGCTTATGACCGATGCCTCCTAATATCTTATCTCAAATTTCCGGAATAAAAAGTTAAGGTTCCATTCCCTTCTCTAATTTGCAATCCGGTGTATTTTGCGAGAGCTCCAGTTTTGGATCAGGATTACATGAAATACGGCTTTAAGAATAATGAGAAATGCACGCACGATTCGTTGTATTATAAAAACATGCGTGACCGTGACGTGGGTACTTTCTCTGAATTTGGAAAGGACAATCCATGCCCAGTGAAGGTACAGGGTTTAAAGAAGTTCACCACCAGTTCCAGTTTATCTCAGTGATTCCAGAATATTATTTCTGAGTTTCCTTAAAAACAAATTAGCAGAATAATAAACTAATCAGTGCCATTCAACTCATGGACTGTGCTTTATGCAGAATCTAAAAGGTGTCCGAAACTGTTGGTGTAATCCATGATATCCGAAGCTAGAAATTTATGTCAACATTCACTCCCTTTGCGGACAAGGTCTTTTCAACCTTGCCATTTTGTTCACCATGTTCAGTTATCTTTCTTCAACTAAGTGAATAGTTCCAGTCAAGTAGCATGTTGATGAGCAAATTTTCAAATAATGATTTTATCCGATTTGGTGGATGATTGTTCTTGAAATTTTGCGCTGATTCCGAATCTACCATATTATGTTCTTATGTTTAAAATTCGGTCATGTTAACTTACACCAAAAACCTCAACAACAACAACAACAAAAAACACTTTTATGACCCTAGAAATATTCAAAATTTTCAAAACCCGTTCGAGTAAGTTGACATTTTGAAATTCGTTTGGATCGATCCTAGGGAGAGGTATCGTCTGTAGTGACACATACATATACATAAATACAAATATATATCTGTAGGTATATTTAAAAAGTTTAGGAATCGTTTCGTTTTTTTCCAAACATTTGCTTAGCTTGAATTTTGAAGCCATTGCGTTGCACCTTACCCACTTCTCAAGAACAAGCAAGAAGTCTATGTAACTATCACCTATAATCGAATTTTGAAGAAAATGGAGCATTTGCAATGAAACAGACCGTTTTGTAGGTAAGCAAGGTTTTGAACCTCGGAAATAAATCGGATAAATTTGCCCAAAAACTGAGTAGTTAATAATTTTTCGACAAGACATACCTACCGTAGGAACGGATGAACGTGAACGTTTCAATAACCCGTTCAGTTCTGACAAGGGGATTTAAGAGACAAGATCTTGTTTATATGTTCACAACTCTAGTCGTTGCTTTTTACGATTAATTTATTTTACTATTTTATTGTAGTCATTAACGACTTTCTCCAAATGTTGGGAGAGAGATTGACAAAGTGGGCTGGAAATTTGAATATTTGTCAAAACTTACCACAAGTACGAGAACAAGTCATTCCTTTAATTAGATAACGAAGACGTGAAATGATTATTACCTGGAACAAAAACAAAAGAAAGTCATAAAAGGAATAAATATTTATATTTCAGCATCAAAAAACGTAAATATCATTCAAACAATTCATTTATTACTAAAATGTTTTGTTCATTTAGAAGAAGGCGCTACTAGTGCCCTAATTTTAGATAATGTGGCGTCGCACAGTGGGGCAGATCCGGGAAAAACTAAGCTCCGCTCCACATTTATAGGACATTTTGCGCTGATTCCGAATATACCCCATGTTCTTATGCCTAAAATAGCGAATTAACTGCGTAAACCTCAAAAAACCTAGAAAATTCACGTTTTTGGCCGTTGGAATCTCCCAAAATTATTTTTACATAAAAGAAAAGTTAACGACCTGAGACTTCTGCGTCGAACCAGACCAACGCTGGCTCACCAACTAAGTACCCATAATTGTTGATGATTTTTCAAAGTTTTCCGTTTCCTCGACTATTATCGTGTTCACGACTGAAAAAGGAAAACTTTTAAAAATACTCGTAACCAAAAATCATGGTTACTTTGTTGCTGACCTGGCATTGGTCTCATTCGACGCAAAAGTCTCAGGTCTTTAACTAAAAATAATTTTGGGAGGTTCCAATGGTCAGTAACGTGAATTTTCTAGGTTTTTTGAGGTTTACGCAGTTAATTCGCTATTTTAGGTATAGGAACATTGGGTATATTCGCAATCAGCGCAAAATTTCCTATAAATGTGGAGCGGAGCTTAATTTTTTCCGCAAAATGATCATTTTGCCCCACTGTGCGTCGTCCAATAGGATCGAGGTCCAAGAGAAACTCGATCTTCTTCCTCGAGCTTTCTCGGTAGTAATAGGTTTATGGTTTTACCATCAAATTTCTTCCATTTTTCAATAGGTAGGTTTGTATAAATAGATAGTTGGGTTTTTGATGAATGTCTTGTTCGATTATCAACAGAGTCATGTCATTGACGAACTATAAATACCTTAATTTCGAAGCAATGTAAACATTGAGTCCTCATTGAGTCTTCGAGTGAGTCCTGTTGTAATAATATCTCTTAATTGTCAACTGTGTGTCAGTAAGTATATTAGTAGTGTTATTAGTAGGTAGTAGTTCTCCATCTAATCTCGGTTTCTTTACACGTAATCGCATGCATTTGAATTTAAGGATGCATGGACCTATAATGTCCGCATCTTTGACGGCAGCTACTCCTTCCTTACGTTGGATGCTAACCGAAGCGGCTACTGCGAAATGCGGAAAGCATCTCCGACGTTGCAGGGGCCAACTAGTTGTTCCACAAGATAAGAGGATGAAAAGGAAACTAGAAAACCAGGCTTCCGAACGAACCACACGCACTCGGACGAGCCACATCAAATTAATTTATATTTATCATCTAAATGATATTCAAAAAGGTATCAAGAGTCCCTAGATAGCTACCTATTAATAAGTAGGTAAGCAGCATAACGAGGAAAATATACATATTAACCGACCGAAAATTCCCAGTGAAGAGCTCCTGAATGGAGAAACGTCTTGCTCTGAAGTAGAACAATTTATTGATTGATCGAACAGGTAGTTTGATAACTATCGATAGTAGGGACTATCGAACAATATCAAACGTTGAATGATTTTAAATCAGATTCCTCTATTTACGGCCACACCCTCAAAAGAAGATACCAAAAAAAAAACAAAAGTGTATCAACAGCTTTTTTCACCACAGGCCAGACTCATTCAGTCTTTAGACTAACCTACGAAAAAACCTAGCGTGAAAAGCCAGAAAATATTGCATCAAAATAAAAAATCGCGAGCGAAACGTATAGGTAAGTACATAACGTTTTCCAAAAATGACGAAATATAACCAGAAGGATACATTTTAACGTCAATCGGGTTTATTACATAACCCCAAACAATACAAACCGAGCCATGAAATGGTGAAACTAAATAAATGAGTGTAAATTGAAACGAATTAGGTACCTACTTTAATACATAATTTTTTATAAAAGACTTAATACGAAAAAAATGTTAAAAAATCTTTTTGTGCTCGATTCCAAAGGTTCATTATTGAAAATAATAAACCAAAAGGAAGTGGGAATTTTGATTTTGGGGGACAACAATTTTTTTCAGTTCATGCACCATTACGTGGCTTTCTGCCTTCGGTAGTGAGGAAGCAAAATAGCAATTGCAAAATATTCTCGAAAACCCCCTTATTATAAAATTATCGATATTGGGATAGAATTATTGGGCTGACAATATGTACGATACTACTATTATCGATAAACCGATCTATCGATGGTTTTATTTTTAATCACTACTTACTCCTAGCGTAGGCTGGCCTCACAGTTCATTAGTCGATAAACTGAATTAAACCTGAAACCTACATCGCTAGGAATTAACTAATTTAGAAATGAATGAGGCTGATAACTAAAGTTGGGGCATGCGCTGAAGCTACAATTACATCCAAGAAACACCCACGTATCCCTTGTGAATTCCATCAGATAGGTAAGTTGATGACTTAAAAGTACGGTAGAACGGAAAATTATGAGGGATATTAAAA
>JAEMON010000011.1:3565458-3579032 GCA_030264115.1 Lygus lineolaris
TACACCACATTGCATGATAAAGTGGTTGCTGTCCAAAGATGACCTAGAGTTTTATGCACATTCAAATCATAGAAATAATATTCATAATCCCCCTACTCGCCCTAAGGAAAGTGGTTTCTAAGTATAGTTGACGATGAGTTTTCTTATGTTATAGTCAAACGGAAATTATATTCAGAGTTTTTGTCTGGGAAGGTACTATCTCCTCTCTTTTGTATTTTGATAAGTTTATTGTAAAACGACCGAAGTCTTGGGGCATGAAGTACCAATTACAGTAAGTATACCCAATGCTACTCCTGGCTATTTCTGGCTGAATTGAGGGTGAGTTTAACGCGCATGTTACAGACACATCAGGAATAATATTGAGGGTCTTGTTATCCCCTCGGGATATCATTTTATCGGTAACAGGCGCTTTAAAGATGACACATTCAGTAAATATACTCCCGGGTAGTTATTACACTTAGTAGGTACACTGATAATGTATATTGGACAACTAGGTAGGTTTTTGACGTTCGTTATCAAACCAGTTCCACCTAAAATGCTTTCTATTGAGCATAATGAAAACCAATAACAATCTACAAACAGTTTCGTACTTTCGGAAAAGGAGAACATCAGACATGCTATTAATCAGACATGCTTTGTTTTCAAGATACTACCTAGGATCCCTCTGCACTTATGACCTGATTACTGCTTTGGTGGAAAATCGGTAACAAATAAGCCTATCTAGCTGGTAAACAATAAAGTTTGATGCAAATTAAAAAAAAATTCATAATTAACTGAGCTTCATGATAAAGCACCTTAGGGAGCATGAGAAGTTGAAAGTTATTGAGAGCTTTCCAATGAGTGGTTCGTGGGATGAAAACTAAAATTCGCGCGACTTTCTAGACAAGTTTCAAAACGTTTTTGAGCAAGTTAGTCATAACAAAAGCATGTTCTAGGATCCAGGTAAAGTTCATAAATATAGCGCTTGGAGTTAAAAACGAGATTTTTATAGAGTTTTTCCCGTTGAAACTCTGATGACATTGGCAGAACCGTTGAAATTTTTAGGATCATTGAAAAAGGACTCTTGGAATCGTCTACGTAACTAGTTCACGGATTTTATAACATACGTAGAGTTTGAACAGTAAGTTATTTATATGCCCTTGATAGATTTAGGGACGATTCCAGTGATTTCACTCATAATCAGTAAATAAATAACCCACAAAACCACATGGAGATGTCACTTTGTTCTTGTTATTTTGGATCTTACTTATTGCTCAGCACTCAAACATTCGTATTTCACTCTCGTTTTTTCATAGCGGGAAATCCGGTTCGAAGAACAATCGGGTAAGAGTTGTCCGAATTGAGTCGAAAATAGTCACGCAAACCTAGCAAGCCTCGAAACTGGGCCTCACCGCACATTTACCTACTGTGGTTTTTTACGGCTTGGAAACGGGACTTGAGAACAGACCGTTGTCAGAGAGAACAATCGGTAGATACCAGAAGTGGGTAAGGATACATAGCAGCTTGATAATACGGTGGGTAACTAACTACGATATAAGTAGGTTAGTACTATTCCTCTAGGTTGATAATGTAATAGTCAACAGTTGGTCAATCTGAAAGGTGCAGAGGTGCATTGAATTTCCGAGCCGAGTGATCTTACTTGCAATCGGACTCATCATAATTTGGGATTTTTCTTAGGATCACCAATTCCAAAACGGGTATTTCATCAATGTCTATATTATTGATTCAATTCAACGGAAGGGTGAACCAAACCGCAACATGGAATATGTTCATTCAATAAATCCCTCTGTACAAGTAGAGTTACATTCATCTCCAAACCAACTAACTTTAAAATGGATTCAATGATATTCAAACATAAAACTACGTTCTCATTGAATTTTTTGTCAAAGTTTCGAAAATTGAATTTAAGAAAAAAACTTTTGAAAAAACGTTCAAATTTGTATAACTACTTTTAAAGAAATATAGGTAGGTATGTATTGAATATTGATATTGAATATTGAGTTTAGTCATAAGTACAGAAGAGAGGACAGAACGAAAATAGTACACCACTTTGTTTTTGTTGTTAACCCAAAAATAGGAATACCTAATATATTAAGATCTTACGGCACTGCACTCATTCTTTACAACACTATTGAAAAATAAATGAAATGCGAGAGGCCAGCAAAATTCGTAACTTGACAGCCCATTGGGTTGACGCCAACTCTCGTCATCGTCGAAAATTAATATTACCTACCAGTGATTAATAGCAACTTATTCCATGATGAACTTTAAAGCGTCTGGTGAGAGGACACTCACAACTTTCCTGGCCGTAACCCGTGAACCTCCAAAAAAAAGGCTATTTTTATTTGTTTTTTACGTTAACTGCGACCCGAAGGATGTTTTACTGGAGATGCCGAGTCCTGAATGGGGTTTGAAGCTTTAAAAAGAGTAAATCCTGTAATCATAGAACACCTAAGAGCGGGGAAAAACTCGATTTTTTTGCTGCCTTTTCAAGGCGTACAAACCAGGCCTTGAAATCTAAATTCTTTTTGTCATGTTGAGACTTTTCAAACAGGATATATGCATAAATAATATTCGTACGTAGGTATTACATCCGAATGGGTTTTATTGTCTTCAACTTGAAGGGAGTTGGTTAAATGAAGGTTCAAGAAATCAATTTTCGGCCGATTGCAATATTTTCTTCTTCGCCCTTTAGATGGGCAGAGGAAAGGTGGAAGCGAAATAACTACGGCAGCCTATAATGTATAAATTTTGTAACAGGATTAAACTGATGTTTGAACTCATGGGAGAATATGAACTCACCTTTCCATAACGATTACGCGTGTACCTATTATTCTATACGAGGATGTAGGTAACGAACTGTGAAACACTCATAAAACTGCACGCCAAGATTTCAAAAGATCGCTGAATGTACAGGATTCGAAAATGGCTAGATCCGAATCGAGATTTCCACCGGACGACCAAACTGATGAAAAAGTCTACGAAGTGTATTAGTGGGTTGGATAACATCCTAAACCTAGAAGAGATATGGTGAGGTAGTAAAGTTTACTGGGTGTTAGTTGGGATTAGATAAAATCGGCGAGTGAAGGGATGTGGAGTCAGAACAAGCACAACTCCCATCACTAAGATCATTAGAGATCCCGTTTTAATTTTCTGTAGGGAAATCTGTAGGAAAATTGTTTGTTGATTTCCCGCACACACGCAGGTACCATTCATTCCTATTTTAGGTAGAAAAAGTTTATTTAAAATGTAGTTTTCGCAAAGGTCCAAACAATAACAGATTCTTTGAGATTTTAGAGTTATTAAATTTCGAATGTACCAAATGTTTGTGGCATTCTTCCTTCTTTGGTATTTTTGAAATTTTTCGGTTTTTCTGCAGAAGTGCATAATTCGAAATGTGACAGGTTATTGTGGAAGGATATAAACAGGCCTACTGTTCATATTGGGAGTAGGTAGATTACCCTTTTCGTCGCATACCTCTCACACAATGTTCGAGTGAAACATACCAATTGAGAATTTGAACCAAATCTGCGCCGCAGTTGTGATGTTTTTCAAAGTTTGTAAAGCGCCAATTGAAGAATGTCGAGGTGTGTCAATAAAAACTACATACCCCTAGGCCGACGTTTCGCGCAATTTATTACACATCTTCAGGGCAATGTGAACAGAAAGAAGAAACACATATAGGTCTCCGGATACATCTTAATCTATTAAAAGGAGACATTAACTGGACAATAGTGAATTCTGTAGTAGGTAAAGTGAAGAAATAAGTAGCCAACCTTAGAGTGAGGGATGTGAAAAAAATTACTCCATAGGGCGTGGAATACGCAGTTGTTGCATATAAAGTTACCAGTTGAAAAGACAGATACTATACTATGGACTGTACTGTACTGTTCTATGGACTGTGCAGCAGATTGATACTGGAGCTAGATAGATATTGCGAATTGATAAAATTAGGAAGTTTGCGTTGTGCCACTATTGCAGGGAAGCCGCGATTTGCTGCCATTTTGGATTATGAAAAATGACAAACTTCTGCATTCCAACCAGGGCATACTGAAGTGGATTTACATGCAGAAAAAATGTTCAACAATTTGCATAAATATTAATCATTTTGAACCCATTGCGGCAGCTTAATTTTTTTTCAAAAATTTGCTAATATGCCATCATATTGAGCCTATCGTAGTTTTTGTAGAATTGTCAATGAATTTCAAGTGTTATTGAATGCTGAGAACGGAATACTCTGAACTTGACATTGGATTGCTGGTGTTATAATATAATATAAATATATTATCGCTGGAGCTATAATTCCGAATTTTATTTACCAATAAAAGTTGTGGGGCGGCATCGGTGTCTTGGATGCGGCAATGTGCGTGACAGTCACGCGGCATTTGTGGTTGCAGTTGGCAATCCTCCGGCATTCCCTGGACATCATTGTTCACAACGAGGATGGAACAGGATCGTCACTTCACATGAAACACATTCAGGATGCGACACCGAAATTCCCGCGATATAGTTCGGAACACTAACAAAAACTGTACAATTTGGGTGAGTTTTCCTTAAATTTGATAAATTGGGACCGACCGAGAGAGGATTTGAATTGGAAAGCGGGTTGGAGAAGCAGTTGCCGCGGTGGTCGAGCAGCGACTGTGCCGGAGTGGTCCGATGGGTGTCCCAGCGCCTGACTTGTTCCGAAGCGCGCCACGCTGCCACCCCTTCCAGAGTCCTTCCGCGGAGGAAAAGGGCTCCTAAAAGTTCATTCCGATGGAAAAGGGCAGCCTTGGACTCGGCAAGGACTACTAAGGGCACTGTGAGGCGGGATTATTTCATAATTACTAGGGCGGTTGGAATGATCCTTTGAGTAGAGATAGATGGAGGGCTATTTCTATCTGCCATCACAGATACTACACTGATTTCTACGAGGAATTTGGTGTATTATTTATTAAAACCATTCATGCAATAAGTAGGTACCAATAACACAATTCAGCCGTGCAAAGGAGAAAAGCAGTTTCTCCAGCTGAGCAATTTTTGGAAAATTTAGGTTAAAAAAAATGAATGGTGATCGATGGTTCTTCTTCAAAAAAATGCTGGCTAAAGATATCGTACGTGTATTATACACGTACATTTTTTTGAAGAAGTTCAAAACATTTTTACCAATGTTATACCAATGATATTCCAATCAGGATTGTTCGATGTACTTTCCTTATAGGAAACTTTGAGATATTCCCAATAGGTAGGTACACTTCACGTTCCAAAACCTAAAATGGTTATTTAACGTGATTTTCGCCAAAAACCTTGAAATAGTTGAGTTTTAAAACAAACCATTTTTTTTTCAAATATTGCTGCCCTTGGTAATGGTTAATTAATGTGCAAGACAGATTTATTTATAAGCTCAGAGAGAGAGGAAAAGTTTTTTTTTTTTTTTTCTTCAAATAGTGCTGTCCTTGGTAATGGTTAATTAATGTGCAAGACAGATTTATTTATAATAAGCTTAGAGAGAGGAAAAGTTTTTTTTTAATATTAAACTTTTTATTTTATGGATTGGTATGATAATTGAATTAGTAGTAGTTAGTGACGATTCTTCACTTGAAAAAATTCCGTCTCCGGATCTCCTTGTGTGTTCATTTTTCACGGGCCCTCACCCTTCGCTGACCCAGGGGAGGACAGCGCCGTACTCTCGTCCCAACCACCTCAGCGACGCTCGTGGTCAGTTAATCATTCGACATAAGCTCATCATATTACTAATTACTGGAGAATTTGTTCCTCAAAAAATCCATCGAAAACCCCGCCAGTATTATCTGATTCACTCCATATTATCTATACGCATTTATAAGATTCGGTTTCTATTTTAGTAGGGACCCAGTTTGGATAATATGGTCAGTTAATCATTCGACATAAACTCATCATATTACTAAATTCCTATAATTTCAAAGTATCATCATCATAATTTCAAATATCAACATAAATACGATATAATATATCGTATTTAATATATACGTATAATAATATCGTATTATATTATAATATTTCTTATTTTCATAATTAGGCTGTGCTCTGTTAGGGTTCGCCAGGCACACATTGGAAGCGTGAAGGAAAAATACAGGGTTTTCTGAAAGTTCGTTAATTGAAAACATACCTATCACTATTTTTTTGGGTAGTTTATGAACGTATATTTTATGACATTGCTCAAGCATGCCAATCTACTATCTTCTCCTTTTTTCTCGAAAAGTTGCATGTTAAGAGGAGGGGTGTAGAACATGAAGAAAAACTAAATTATAATTGGAACAATTTCATATCTACAATAAATAAAAGTAGGTACCTAGTCGTAAGGATGAAATTTTGAAGCACCCATCAACTGTCAATTATATAGCCTAGACCACAAAGGAGATTCCTGAATCATTTGTCCTGACAAATGTGTTCTGTGGTGTCAACGCAACGGCTGTTCGTCAAGTAGTTGAATTACAAATTTTGACGCAAGAACTATATCAATGACAGATTATTCATTCACTACGAACTGTGAAGTAGATACAGGGAGCTTTATCATCCTGGGATAATGAAGAGATCGTGTTCTGTTCAAGTCAGGAGAGAAACTACTCGATGAAATCTGAAGTTATCAAAAAATTCGACACCACGCAACATGTTCATATCACATATGTAGTAACTTGATAACTCCATTCAATAAAAAAATCGTACATAGAAGCCTGGTTTGATAGGCTTCATCGATTCTGCCGCGCCGGGTGGAAACCTAACTTGGAAGAGCTACACTTCGCAAGCTTCGATCAAACAGTGGAAGACAAGCATGGAAGTGCATTCAAGGAAAAACTAATATTTGGAGTAGAATATCACGAGGAAATTCTTCATGACTTTCATGAGGGTTGAGAACTCAAATTGCACACCTTAAACGGACAATTAGTTTGCCACCGGATTTCTAAGTTTCACAGCACTTATTATTTTAACTTTTCGCTGTATAAATTACTCATGATGACGATTTGGCAACCTACTTTAGTATAATCAAGATGGTATTTGGCGTTTTGGCGGACTGGCACGATTGCAAATGACCAACCAATATGTTTAACAAAATATATAGGTAGGTAAATTGTATTGCAAAATTGGAGTTTTTCAATAGAATTGTTGTTAATTTTGACAAAAATGGTTTGCCATGACAAATCGCGGGAAATTTTTCTCAACAGATTCATAGGTTTTTAAAAATAGTAGAATCATTGTACACTACCAAAAAATACGGAAATCGAAATAAGAATACAAATACTTTTCAATACAGACGTACAAAAACTTGATTTATAGAGACTTGTGGGTACGAGTTCACATTTCCTACATTTTACCCTTCTTGGACACGACAGGACGGGAGGTCCTTGGGCTAATTGTGAGATCTGGACAGCATAAATCCATAATAGAGAACGACATCTGATCCCATAAATGGAAAGGTCGTGTTTAACTTACCAACCTCCAGATTCCACTTCCTTGATCAGTACGATTGAAGGATCGTGGGACCTATGAAATCGAATACGGCCTTTGAGGTTAGTCTTAGTACCTATCCATCAATATGGCTGCCAATGAGCATATCAAAGTAACCAAGGGCGTGTACAAGGAGAACAACAATT
This sequence comes from Lygus lineolaris, assembly GCA_030264115.1. NCBI lineage: Eukaryota > Metazoa > Arthropoda > Insecta > Hemiptera > Miridae > Lygus > Lygus lineolaris. The sequence goes on from JAEMON010000011.1 coordinate 3,573,072, forward strand.
GACCCAGAAAATCAGGAAAAAATAACTAAATTTTTTAAATGAATAACTGATTCAGGAGGACATTCTGATTAGTCTCTGAAGAGCGGTGAATTCACCTCTGAAATCAATCCCTGTACCTATTCGTAGGTACTTCTAACATCAAAATCAGGCAGTCCAGTCAAAGACTATTCTCAGTTTTGTGGGAAGCTCTGACGAAGGTGAAAGTAAACTTAGTTCGGTCATTGGCTATGAATTTATCAAAAAGAGGTGGACAGACAGGCCCCCACGAGGATCGCCGGGCAAAGAAACTACCGGATTTGGCATAAGAAACTTCTCAGATGGGACCGTCCGTCAGTGAAAGTAGTTCGGAGAGCCTGATCTTGAACTTGAAAGACCGTTCCGAGATAACTCGGTTCATAACATACGTGATTGGACCGATTACACGAGAGGGCGAGAAAGGTTCTGCGCTCACCAGAGGTACACGCGACGCATGATGTAAATGGAGGTTAGTTGTCTCTTTGAGGAGAATTTGAGCGAAGGGGAGACAAATACAAGAGAGAAATACAACTTCCACGTTAAGTTATAACTAGATTTTAATTTATTATTATGTTATAATTATATTTTAATATTTATTGATCGTTATTTATTTTATTAATCTTTCGACCGAGCAGTTGCTGGAATCGGACAACCTGCATGATCCAGATGTTACCTATTTCGTCCAGAAAAATACAGCACTACTACCTACTACTAGCGTAGTAGGATTAGGCGACAGTTTAGTGTCTTGCCTGGGTCGTATAATGTCAGAGGAACATGAATACACAGGTTCCAATTCACTAATGATTCATAATAATTGTGATATGAATCACTTACAATGAATTACTGGAGAATTTATTCCTCAAAAAATCCATCGAAAACCCCGCCAGTATTATCTGATTCACTCCATATTATCTATACGCATTTATAAGATTTGGTTTCGATTTTAGTAGGGACCCAGTTTGGATAAGTTCTAGAAATCTTATTTCTGGCCGATAGCACAAGAATTTTCCCTTCTATTCGGGTACGGAAAATAAAATTCCACAATCAATACGGATATATGCTCGTAGATATATGTGGTTCAGTACCAAAACGTTGTTATCCACGGATTGTATTTCACCAAGTTACAGGCATCATCAGGTCTACTTGTGCTTTTCTTCGAGAGGAAAACCCCTGAGTCCTATCGGACCACTTGATTAAATCATCAGATCACACAGTCATGGGTAGGCACCTAATTCATTTCTCTTTATATACTTATTAATCCATTTCATTTTGAATAACCAAATTTTCAAGCAAAATTGAGGCATGCAAATCATGAGATCCAGGTTAAACGTAGGAACCCATTTTTATATATTTATGTAAGGGACCAATTTTCAACCAACAATAACTCACACTCAGTAACAGAACTGACAATATAAAGGCCATTGACCTTTCTATTGACGAATTAACGCAGTGAAAGACCTTGGCGTGTTCAACTACCAGCCCGAGGTCCGTTTGACTCGAATATCGGAGCTGCGACGACCATTTTCATCGATCAGAAACAACATTATGCAGCAAAACCATTTAGCAGTTCGCGTGAGCACTTTTTCGGTCCACTTCCTCGCCAACTAAACACTTCAGAGTTTTTCCAACTTTGTCAAACTTTGCTAATTTTTTCTCCTCAATATTGAAACTTTCCAATACCTACCGTGCCTGTTTACTCTGAACCTTTGAAGTTGGTATTTTGGTCTGATACAATAAAGATGTTTTCTTCTATTCGACAGTTATTCCTTTTGTATGCTGCTTTCGTATAGGTAAGTACGATCTCAGTTTTAATTAATTTACAACGGGAAAGAATATTTTCAAGAAAAATATTTTTCTTTAGTTAGGTTGACTTGAGGGTGACGAACTTATTGTTTAGTTTTCGTAGTAAGCGCTTAAGGCGCTTTCCTCTTCACAGATTTCGTTATAGGTAGTCATTTATTGGGCGAGCTAAGCCTACTGGTCAATACGAGGCCTGGTAATTTTGCCATGACTTAGTAAGTATGTGGATCGGCTTGTTAAGTATATATTAAACATATTGGCTTCATAACTCCACAATCCTTTGCTTTTGTTTATCACGGGTATGCTTTTCAGTGTCATTTTCTTTGTTGTAATATTGTTGTCAGCTCTTAAGATCTGGCTTATCAATATGTACTATCATTATCAATATGTACCTATAGTTATTTGGGGTATTTTCTCTCAGGGTAGCGAATTGTTCCTCCATTGTCAACTCTATGAGCTTGCTAATTGTTCAAAATTGATGATAAATCGTGGGGAGGCTGCACCTTGTAAGGCCATTAGGTAATAAATTCCTTTGCAATCTTAGCAAAAATCGTACAACATGTTCTCAAGCAGAACGAGTGGGAATATTGACCACGTATTCGTACTATTGAAGAGCATGTGTAAACCCATTCAAAGTCGCCGAACGAAAATGAGATTCACAGTCCAATTCCCGGTTTGATATATAATAAGTAGGTAGAAGGAATGAAATTCAAGAAGAGTGAAACTGCGAAACACAATACAATAGAAGTCTTCAAAATTGTGTTGTTGATTTGAATGCTCACGGCGATAGAAACGGAGGAAGAACCTCGTTATATTCGGGCAAAGAAAATCAAAGGTGGGGCTCTGTCATATCAAGAATTTTCTATGTCATGTATGTACCAAGTCAGTCAAAGGAGAAACACGGCGTCATGTCTATATAAGAAGGTGGTTTTCCGTTTTTAGTGTCAACGTGCGAGCTGTTGAATAGAGCTTTCTCGAACAATTTAATGCGGAGAAAGTCAAGAAAGAAAGGTCAAGAGCCAATAAACGATTTGGAAATGGATTGATATTAGTCAGTAATTAATTGCGAGTGCATTAAAGTTGAAGTAATTTTTTAGAACACCTCTGTTTTGGGAGTAACTACACCGATTATTCACGGACGATTGTAATCTTGATGGGAAAAGAAAAATTTGATCCATAAAAACTCACGTTGAATAAGACGTTGCACCATTCGAGATTTTTGGAAGAATTTGAGAAAATCGCCCATTATAAAAGGTGCACACATCAAAGTTTTTGTAAATCGTTATTTATAATCCTACCTTCAAAACGAAACGATACGGTATAACTCATAGACCATCATGAGTTCTAAACATGATGGCGGAAGGAAGGTAATTCCAAGTTATTTCATTTTATCGAATAGCATTTTGATCTGACTCTGATCGAAGAAGAATACGAGTACCTATCATAAATATGTAATACGAGGCAGTCGAGACCACAAGTGGCTGCGCCGTACGACCAGGTAAGGAGAAAAACGCAAGGCTTTACGAAGGTGCGGGTCTAGCCTACGTTGTAGATCGCAGGGGCATGTGAATACTTTCCCATTTTAGAATCAATATCAAAATGTTCGCCAAATTTTGAGACAGAACAGCAAACAGTCATTCAAAATGACTGGTTTTAACCTTTTTTAAATACAGAAAACCAAAAAATAAAAACAACAGCTCTGACGCGATTTCACTAGTCTCTTGTGGAAAAATCATTGTGGATTCTAATAAATACATGGGAAAATGGACGGAAGATGTTTAAATGGCTTAGATGCGCAAGTATAAATATTTGTGTTATTGTTCCAAGTCTTCCAAGGCTTTATATAATTCGAAACTTTCTTCTTTTAATTTCTATTTCTGAAATTTATTTTTTATCACTTTTTTTCAAGATATTTTGGGTATATTAATAAATTATTCTTTCTATCGTCCATTGGGTGGTGAGGACAAAGACAGGATAAAATAGTAACACGAGGAGGTTGTTTATTTACTTTTTGTTTCTGTCTTTTTGTGATGCTCACCAAAATATTTTATTAATAAATTGTTGGATCGTATTCAGAACTAAGTTCTCTGTAGAACATTCATTGAGTAGAAAGGGAAAAGACTGGAAAAGAATAACATCAGAACTGTTTGAAGCTATCCAAGAAACAACCCAAAAAACAAATTATCGGGATAAACGTAGGACAGTAGGAGCAGCCAATAACCAAAAAGACTCCGATTGTAAGGGAATCGCGAAATTATGATTCAGGAGCCCAATGAATTCTATGAGAACGGGCCCATGCTCAGGACTCGCTCGACAAGAGGGGTGATTCAGGGTTTGGGATAGACGTTTTCAAGAGCGTTATACTTGGATAGAGTTGGGAGAGATTCTGCCCTTTCTGGGGAGGAAAGCTCTCTGAAAAGGATTGGCTGAAGGGAAATACGGAACGGGGGCCTATCTCATTTTCCTTCCCCTATTTTCGTGAGTCGATAATACCGGTTGGCTCAAGGAGTATTGTGCGTGAGGAGTTTTTCGCCGGATTTTACGAGGTTAAAGGGGTTGGGATGAGGGCGGTTCCAAGATGGACAAACAGATAAATTTCGTTCACGTAAGAACGAATGAGAAAACTTTTAAGAACAAAGGGGGACAGGAGGAATTTAAAAACAATATTACGTAGGATAACTACGACAAGCTGATTGTAAATTGACGCATGAGCCGGTCATAATATGCAGGGGCAGCTGGGTTACATTTGAACACAAACTATAGAGAGTTTGTACAAAACTATCTATTTTTCGTTCCCTCACAATCGGAGGTAAGGAAGTATGTTCGCGCACGATTTTATAGGGGGTAGCACCTAGATGAATTTCATCGCCATCGGACCATTATTAGCGTGTGCGCATGTGCAAACGGGAATTTCCTGAAACTACGATATCTCAGTTCCTAATGCACCGATTTCGCTCAAACTCGGACGGTAGTTGGGGGATGACCCAAGACCTATGAATTTCATCGCGGTTGGATCATTAATATCTACTGCACAAGCGCAATCTTAGAGAAACGCCTTTTTTTCCGGTGGATTAAAAAAAAATTGCCCTCATGCTTTGTACTGTCAACAAATAGAGATTTTTTTTAATTTTTGGTTGTCCTGCATTCTATCGTCATGAGAATGGCGAACCAGTCATTTCCAGTTTTCTGAAAATTTAATGGTGACACACTGTGAAGGCCACGATTAAGCTTCTGTGCCATGTACTGCAGTGTATTTTTTACGCTTCAGTTCACCGTTTCGGCGGACGATGTAACTTTTCCATTATTCACAGAAGGGTTTTCTCCCAAACACACACACTTTACATTTTATCCATCTACTAAATTCATAATGCATGAAAAGTAACCCACCACTACCGTCCAAAACACATACACTAGAACGGGGGAAAAATTGAGATAGGAAGTGACTGAATGGGCAGATTCCCAGAACACGTGAAGGTTTTAACGGAGGAAAATTTTTCATCAGAGGGCAGCGTGGAGGGAATGCAACGCTAGTTTGGGAGACCGTCCCTCACGGGAACGCGAGCAAATGCGAGGCAATTCGAAGTAATGGGACTTCTGACGAGGGGCTATTCTAGTTGACGACTAGCAATCAAGAATGGCCACGCGCTATATTCAGTCTAAGCCTAAAGCTAGGAAAAGGAGAAGAACTTATATGAATGTATTTATATATCGAGTGTGTTAGACTGGAGGCTTCACATTGCATCGGCTAGAAATTAGTTGATGCATTAATGGCAGTGTTGGGTTAAATTTATTTAAGGACAACGAATGAAATTTTCGACTAATTTATTCGTTATTCAAAGGTGAGAATAACGAATAAATCCGAAAATTATTCGTTATTCGAAGAAGTCTAAGTCTATTTTTCGTTCATTATATTCGAATAACTATTAATTTATTCGAAAAGAATCATTCGAAAGTGAGGGTAATCAAATGAATGTCGTGTTTTGTATAGTTTTCGATCGCGATTCTTTTCATCGTGTAACTATTAGTGTCTACTGTATCGGATGAGACCAATCGCAGGTCGATAGAATTATTATTTAATATCATGCGAGGGACAATAAAATGGGAATCACTATGTGGAATGCTACTCAGTCAGCTACTCATTGAAAC
>JAEMON010000011.1:3582265-3593230 GCA_030264115.1 Lygus lineolaris
GGCAAGTAAAAGCAGTATTGGGAAAGATTTATGCATCTCAAATGGTTTCGATTTGTAAGAAACTCGGATAATGTTGCAAGATTGCCTATTAATTTTTTTCAAGTATAGGTATGTACGAACCCATGTATCTAAAGTCAGACTATAGTCGTCCTGTGCCACGCTGTACGCATGGATTAGTTAGCAAGTAAGTTTAAAAGATGGAATAAACAGTAGGTACCACTAGTTGAGAAAAATATGATTATTCTGAGGGATAGGACGTCATGGGAGCAATAGGCGCGGAGGATGAGCTCCATAATCTGAGGCAAACAGAGCGAAGCGGAAGGTCAGGCTGTCTTGGGGCCCAAGCTTCGAGACCCTGACCACCTCAAAGAAAATTTTCTTCACAGCAAACATCCTATAGAAAACATGCCTATTTCTTTTGTTAGATGGTAGCATCGAGAACAGGTGAAACTCGACAGTGACAACTAAAAAAAAGTCGTCTAAGTACAGGCACATCCTCGTATTCAATAACTGGATCGTGTTCATGTTGTTCTAAACTGACAAAAATTAGCACGATCGAAAATTCCATCCATTCCATACATTTTCTATTGTTTCGATTTCTACGAAATATTCACTGGGAATCATTCAAGTGCTTTACGCGAGCGCTTTCGATGCAAGGATATTTTCAGGCCGTCGAAATGAATATTCCTTTCACAAGCTGAACAAACCCTTCAGATATGGGATAGAGTTGAGGGATCAAGGGTGGCTTCTCAAAGTGATATTAGACCAAATAGTTTCCCTTTTATTTGCAGCCTCGTCCTGGACTTTAAATTAGTAAGGTAATAGTAAAGTATTATCGCTCATCATGGTCAGAGGATGATTGCATAGAATAATTGCTACCAGCGGTGGAGATTGTTATTCGAATTCCATACCGGTAAGTGTGGGTAGGTATTTCGTCGTGGTATATAAGTTACCTTAAATAGTGGGCTAGAGATGCTGGCAGTATTCATTACTGTTTCAAAAATACCGAGAAATCCTCACTGTTCTACATAACGCATGTTACGGGCAGCTAGCCACATTTGATTCTTCTTCCCTCAACCGTATCCCAAACCACTACACGATGACAAAAGCCAACAATATTTGATTCCTTATAATAAGCCTTTAAATTCAATATTATTGGAAATCATCCGGAGCCCGCAGTACCTATCTACCAATCAAGTTTGAGTGCGATTGGGCCTTTAGATCGTGAGAAAGTGATGTTTGGTAGAATGATAGGAAAATGCTCATGCCCAGAGGCTGCTATTGATGTTTGTAGGACCTAACCCGCAAAATCTCTGTGAATTTCATCAAAATTGGATAAAAACTGTGGAACTTATTTGATTGATGTGAAAATTTGAATGGGAATTATTTGTGGCAAAAATAAAGTGAAAATCTAGATTTTGGAGGAAAACAATTGTTGAATGGAATTTTTTGTTGAATTACTCGTAGATTTGAAAAATGTTGAACTCAACTTAGAAAATGTTTAATTTGATTTTGAAAATGTTGAATTTTACTTGTAAATGATATACAAAAATACTCTGTACTCCACGACTATATTAACAGAACCGTAGGTGTATCAGTGGATTGTCCAACGGAACCTTGCTATTCTGCATATTCCAAGTCGTATGTAGGTAGCTACTAGAATGTTTGAAGAACATTGGCACCATTAAGTTTCTCAATTTGTCTCTACCTGTGTACCTACTGTATGAACGTAGGTGCATTATTTTCTATTCACGGCTGCAGCAGGATAATAACTGATTCCAAGTACCAATTCGGTGACGACTTGGGTACCTCCTCTTCCGAAGAACAAAGACATAAAGGGAGAGTAAAGCATTAAATTACGAGCGACCATCCAGTCTAAATGAGATAGGTTTATACTTAGAAGTGCCAGTAGAAAATGTTAAAAGGTAAAAGAGCCGCATCCGACTGTCATAGCCTGAGGGAGCCATCTTTTACTGCAAATGAGAACTTATTGGAAAGGGGAGGACGGAAATAAACCAGGATGGAATGGAAGACGGAAAGGTCGAAGACAAAATGGCCACCCATTTAAAATGAAGGTTGTAAAACATTATTCGGTAAGGATGAAATTTATAACAACGATAATCGAGTAAACTGTGAAATAAAAATTAAGAATTCAAGGAAGACAGAGCAGGAATATAAAATCGAAGAGTAAATTGAATAGAAAGTAAAGAATATTGCACAGATTTATGAAAATCACCATTCCCAGGAAAACGAATAAAGAGCTGCAAATACCGACAGTAAACATAATTCGTCCAACGGGAACTAACTATACTGCACGTTTAGTTCCGGACGGAGAGAAGAACGATTAATTTCAATTTGTGTAGATTACCATTCATTGAGGCCGAGCCCACCGCAGTCACGAGAAGCTCACAGTACAAAATAGTCCTTGGAGGTACGAGAAGGTAATTGATTAAATTTAGAGAACGGACGAAGGGATTATATTCATATCTTGCGCCATTTCAACCCAGTACGATCCGTACCTACTTAATTTCAATCCTGCAACTTGTCATATCTCGGTTTTAGGAAATTTTCTGTTACAAAAAAAGAATAACAAGTGCAGTATGTAGATATATATTACTATAATAAAAAAATAACCATTTAATTTGCTTCCGTTTATTTTGCTTCCTCACTACCGAAACAGAAGCTGAATTCGCGCAAGAAGTTGAAAAAATTAGTGTCCCCAAAACCAAATTTTCCACTTATGATTTCAGCATTCACCTACCAGCTTTCTGAACAATTTTGGCTCCGTTTCTGCCTGCCTGTGGTCAATTCTTTCTCCCAGGCAAAACTAAATGTAGGTATGGTCCGATTGAAATCTTCAGGGATTGTGCGGGTTGGCCCTACAAGGTCCAATATTAATTTCATTGCCATCGGACAACTAGTAGCGTTCTAGTTCTAGTTCTTTTGGCAGATCATGCATTCTAAAATGAATGTGCAGAGTGGATATCGCAACAAATAAGTATAAGTTCACCCAAAGAAAGAGTTTCGTGACGCGGGAGTGAACTGGGTGTGATTTTCACCGACCGGCTCGGTCGTCACACTCTGAATGAATTCAATGTCATCCTCCGCGGCTTTACTGCAGCCTGAAGACTGGGGCAGGCGAGGATGACAACCGTCAACAGTAATCCGAGGATCAGGACCGTTTAAACGGAGGTTCCGGATGATTTACATACCGACCGATCGATGGAGCGTCTCCGTGGAAGAAAGATCCTGATTACTCATTCCTTATTATGAAGGAGATGGCAAATTAATGGTTCTATGATTTCAAGAAACAAACGAATACCATTTATCCGTTTTTAACACTGAAGGTGAACCAACATGGCTGAAAAACCTAGTACCCCTCAACTACTGTAACTACCTACTCTTTAAAAAAGACAATCTATGTATTGCAATCTTCATCGAGTAGATTTGCATACTGCGATCTAGGCTTCATTACCCACATCGCATTGTACAAAACTATGAATGTTAACGACCCGAAATTCAAATTTCAGCTTTGCTGGTTGAATACGGAAGTAAACAGAATCTGTCATTCTTCTCCAGCTGACCCCCAGAGCCACCCTTCCATATAAAGAATTTAACTATTCGAAATAGAAAAAATATTCGAAATATTGGTACACGTACCAATGGCAGTCATGGCGCTTTGGTGGCACAGTCACAGCTAAAGCATGTCCCATGCTAAAATGAAAACCCGATAACTGGTGGTATACGTAGTGAGAGTGATGTCGACATACAAAGATTTGTTACGGAAATACTTAATACGACTAATATTACCTGAAAGGGAAATTTTCCTCCTAATCATACTTATTATATTGTTGAGCACGTTTTCCTCCGCTTTCGAAGTTTTGATTCCGTACAAGCGTACGATAGTTTGCGTACACAGCGAGATTGAGTTTACGTAGTATAGAATAACCGGACTTACGGACGGCGAAATTTATGGTGATGGAATCATTTCAGTGCAAAGATGCCTACAGCGAGGAGTATTGAGCATCAAATAGGATTTGTCTTTATCGACATAATGTGAGAAGTGATAGATGGACTTCTAACGACCTTGTCAGCCACCTGGGTTCCCCTCTTTACGAGATGCCTTCAAGAAAGGGAACCTACCCGGGATAGGAGGGATTCCGTCTTTCATTCCAGTTTTGATCATGTTTTCGAATGCAGCAAATCATCGGAGATGGGCATTATTCTTATCGTGAATACGAAAACTAATTTTATTCGCATGGCGATTTTCTGATCATACGAATGAACTGGTATTCTCAGAGTGCGAATATGAATATTCACACTCTGAATACAAATAATGGATATTCACTGAAAAATTTGCAAATATTTAGACATTTCTGCGAATATGGGCGTTTCAGTGCGCAAATGTGTGGATTAAAACATTTTCCCAGAAAATACTGCAAATAAAAACGTACTCGGAGAACATTTTGTGGTATCTTAACTTTTTCTCTCAATGCGAATCTATAGTCAAATATCCTTCTTACAGTCCTACTCAGGGTCACACCTCCCAAAATTTGAAAATTCCGTATAGAGTCACAGAAGTTGGTCGGAATCCGGAATTTTCGACCTCAGATTCGGATTCAGCACGCTAAAGAAACCAATATGCAAAATACACTGTCTATCGCCCGTATTCAGTAGAACGTATGAATTCAGTATTGACACAGAACATTCCCTTCAGTATTTCATAACTTCGTGACTTTCGTTATTGAAATTCGTTGCCTAGCTTCAACAATTACTGTAGGCACTGTCCTATCTCCGTATTATATCAAATAAACAAATATTCCTACGAAGTTTTATTCAGCGTCCAATGTTTGTAATGCAAATGTGAGTTCATTTTGTGCTGCTCTGTCATGTTGAACGATCAAATCACGAGGATAATTTCAAAATATTACTCTTGTTTCTGTTTTTTATACATAGGTACGAGTCTATTGTGTTGGAAAGGAACACTCTCATGAGATGAAATTTTGTGGATTGCAAATTGTAGCAGTCACCACAAACGCACTGGCAAAATATGTAGGTTTTCCCTCTAAAATAATAATTTTTGCAAAAGAAAGATGATATTTTTCTTAGATGAAATGCTTTTGAAAACACAACTTTCATTGAGTCTAGAGCAGAGACCCGATTTTTATGCAACCGCATGTTTATCAGGCTTCATCAGAGAAGTGCGAAAGTTGAATCATTATTCGAATTGGATTCAGTAAAGAATGCTCTTATTCAAATTGTTTATTGCATATTTTTGAATTTTAGAACTAAAGACGCATAGGTATTATGATTCCTGCATATTCTGAGAGAGAGAGACGTATAATTCTGTATGTTTCGGGATGATAATAAAAAATGTAATAGTAAGTTTCAGCATTTTACAAGCACTTGTACATGTGAGTATTGTGGTTCTTAGTTAATTAGCTACAAACCTGATATTTTTATTGGAATTTTCATTTAAAGTAATGGATTTGCCTTACATCGAGTTACCTACGGTCTATAAAGGGCTGAACGTTCACTGTTTCGAAGAACAGGAGAATGATGTGAGGTGAAAACAGAGCAGGATAAACGCGAAATTCTAAATTCCCTCCGCCCTTCTTCCTGGCTAGTGTTTCCTTTCCGAGAATCCGAGGTTTGAGGCGAACTCGTTAGAGATAGAAAATCAGGATGAGTCCTACGAATGGCACTTGACAGGGTCAACATTTACTTTTTTCCAACTATTGTTCAGCGAATTGTACAAACTTGGTACAAACTTTACGAATTCCAACAAACTGAAATGCAGGCTTGAGTTTCTTGCTATTCGTCTGATGGTAGGTACTGAGTGAGATGCCAAAAATGTGAAAGTTTATGTAATTTATTATGAAAACCAGAGCTTTTTGTCAAGCGTTAAATTTTATTTATACATTGTATATTTTACTCATATTTGTGCTGCATATGTCATGACGGTTTTTTATAGGTACTACATACTACATGAAAATCCGATCTCTGGGCATGACCACTATTCTCACTGATCATGACAGTTGGTCAAGACGATCTACCCAAAAAAATTCAATGTGCCACAGGCATTTACGTCATAACACAGTTACCCCTGGTCTGTAGACCCACTTACCCATTTCAAATTGCCAAATCTCCTACGTTGTAAAGATAAAGATAAAATCGAGAGAGGTACTTCGGCGATTCTGTGGTCTTGAACTCGGCGGACTCTTGGCAGCCCTAGCGTGACTAATATGCCGCTGAATAAAACATAGAAAACGAAAATTAGCTTCGGATCCCGGGAGGGCCCAAGCACCGTCTCGATTGTTGGTTTCTGCCGGCTACCGGCCAATAAGGAACCTAATTTTGATGGGCGATAGCGGCAGGTTCACTGAACTAGTTATGTGCTAAAGCCATTAAGGCGTCACTAAATAATCATCTTAGATATTTGTATTTATCCACTTCAAAGTCGTACATCAAAATGTCTGCCTAGAGGATGTTCGTATTCAAAACATGAAAAAAAGTTGTATAACATATCAACATTTTATCTAAAATAACAAACATTAACACGAACGTTTTCAAGAACGTTTTCCCTCATCGTGCTAAGGGATTTTTTTTAGTGTTTCTTGTTGCTTGCCTACTATGGTATTCGTAGATCATTTAGGACCTAAAACACACAATATATTTGAAAATTGCATCAAAATTGCATGCAACTTGTATATTTGTATAGCAAGCGTGTGGCAGCTATTTGCTATCCTTGGTAGACTGAACTGTAGAGTCTACTTGTGGTAGACTTGGGAACAGATTAGTAAATCATCGTGTGTGAAAGAGGATACTTTACCGGATATTTAGTTTTCTTCAAATTTGTTTATTATTGATGGTAAAACTATATTGGTTATGATTTTTTTCCACCTTTTCAGTCCAACCTTCTTGTAAGAAGTTCGCTTGGTTTCCCGTTTTCGAGTGAGTTTCATGGGAGAGGCCATCAAACATTTTTCAAAAACCTGCCACAAGGGACTTGGTAAGGGATTTGTTATTTTTCACAATTTCATCCGAATTTCCCAGTACCTGTTTGCATTACTAACCGAGAGATTAGCCGAATTTTATGAAAATAAAGAAAGATCGTATGAAAATGAAGTTTCTTTCAAATCCAAAATCGAAAGCACAGTTTTTTAGAGCACGTTGGAATAATGTAATTGGTGTTATCACGAAATGGTGGAGGTAGCATCAGTAACAGGTGAGCTGGCGATTCGGAAATAAGCCAAACTGTTCCTTGATTGGCCTGAGGCTTGACTAATTTCCCTAGTAGGCGAAACTCAAGGTCTTTCCGGTTTTATTCTTGGGACCACGATGAACACTCACATTCTCTACAACTACAGAACAGCCAGGATGTCAAACTCGTGCAAAACTCAAACCCGGTGCCCAATATCATTAGTTTTTGTTGTTAGTAGCTGCACTGTTAGTACTTGGGAGTCGGACTAGTTTTAGTGAGAAATTGAAATAACGTGAGGGATATCAAAAATAATGGTAAGACTTTTATTTGTTAAGTTGTTGGGATATCTTCCCGGCTGGCGTGTTGTAATCATTCTGGGATTATTTTTTTTTTTTTTTAATTTAAAAACAAATAATCCCAGAAGTAAGACTTTCATGACATTTTTATGGATTGTGCTGGTTAGCCACAAGACGGTCCCCTAGAATTTCATCTCGTCAGACCAATATGCACATGCTCTTACGTGAATTACCTGAAACACTGATTTTTCATGCCTAATCCACTAATTTTGCTCAAATTGTTAAGGCAGAGGATTGGGCTCAGATGATCCCCGATGAATTTCATCACAATCAGATCAAGTAGGAGCCACGGCGCGCCGCGGGTCATGAGAAAATACAAATAAGTTAATCATGGTTGCTATGGAAACAGAATTCCAAAATTCCCTGACTTTTCCAGGTTTTCCAGATCGCAAAAGTGATTTTTCCCTGAACTTTTCCGAAGCGTTTCAAAATCAAGAACCTTCAGGAGGTTTCATTTCCTGCTCGAATACATAGCTTCCGATTCCGAGGGTCCTTCGGTAGTGAGGAAGGAATTTAATTTTGTATTGATAAATGCTTGAAACAGGCTTGTAACTTACAGAAATGCAGCCGATAAATTCTGTAGTGTAGATAAAAAGAACGAAAAATGTTAAAACGCATTAATTAATCCGTAACTAGTGAATCAATATGGAATCATCACACGTAACAGGCTTTCACTTTATTGTTTTCGGAGTGCAGAGTGAGTGGCAAAACAATTTCAGAGCGTGGGGGGGAAGGAACGACCTGCCTACGTAAAAGATGCAAGGCAAACATCTCCTCAACACCTACTCATCTCGGGTCAACAGGTTTGAAGAAAGAAATCGGAGAAGAGAGAACACGTGTGATTGAAATGTTTTCCGAATGATTATTTTCAGTGTTTTCGAGAAACTTCGTGGGTATACCAATTTTGTCAGTTTTGCCTGGAGACGAGGAAGGAGTAAAGGTTTTATAAGCCTGTGTTACATCCCCACTCAAACATCATTCGATCAAATGCAATAATTTTTAGATTTTAGTTTGACCGTGCAATAAAATTGAAACAAAAAACAGGGATGGTTCTAGATACTGAAACGTCACAAAATGGTTTTCAACAAGGCTGCCAAGTTGTGTGGGATATATAGCATCCTCGTTTTAGTAAAATGGACATACAGAATCAGTAGGTAAGTGAAAATTTCACCGAAATTCAAGTTCGCACAATCATGCTACTACTTTTTCCTACCTCCAGTAGTGGGGAAGCGAAATTGAGAAGAGGTTGGGGACTGGACATAGTGGACATGAGGCCGTGCATATGATAACGGTGTGAGTAGATAGATATTAGAGAGTTCCTAGTAGATCCGATTGCTTGGAAACTGCGTGGTATCGTATCCCAGGACACTACTGCGCATGCCCAGAACTCGGTGGTATCGTATTGTATCAAAAACTACTAGGAACTCTCTATTGTTCATAAACATGGGTTTAGTCCGTATTTGTGAGTGATAGAACAAAAACACAAGACTTCGCTGGTCTAGTTGTTATGATATCTGTCTCATGGTGGGGTTTGAGCTTCTCCCCGGTCATGATTCATATCCTAACTTTTTTGGGCTTTTTCGGTTTGAGTGCCTCTCGACACTCAGTTCAATAACCTCTAGTTGTGTCTTTTATTCTAGAAGATGCGACAACACCGAGCATCCAGGTCACAATGATATTTGCAGAAGGTGTGCCTATCCATAACATCATAGGTCATTCTGATCAGGGACATGTGTTGCTAGAGCTCCGCGCTCTAGAAACACATATCCAGAGGATACTGTCATGTACGAGTCCATCATGGGTATAGTATCCTCAGCCTCACGTCCTGTCTCCAACCTCTCAAACAAACAAAAACAATAAAAATCCTTGTGATAAGAACAGCAAGAACTCATAAATAATGAGGTACAAATGTGCACTCAATGTACAAAAGAAACGTGATTTTGGACCTCTCGAGATGGTACTGTAATATATTGATCTCAATAACCCGAAAGTGCATTGGAGGAATAATATTCATCATTACGACGATAGTATGGAAAAACTGCGATCTTTAAGGATGGGTGATTTACACAGAAAAATAATAAACCGTTGTGTAATAATTTCGAGGTTACGCACTAATTAGACAAACTTCACTATAATAATGTAAAAACGATCGTTTTCCCCACTTTCGACTAGGTATCGTGACTTTTTTTGAACTCTCACACATAAAGACACAGAACACAGGTACAGATTACCTAATTTCATAGTATTCTAGCGTCTTTATTCAGGTACTTGAATAAGTGTGAGTGTACGCATTTCTGCGAACCGCCAATACTCTGAAATTTGAATGGAAGTTCGGGGTCAGGGCCTGGTTGGTCACATTAGAATTTCGTCACGTTCGGATCAATAGTAGAAATTGCGCATACGCAAACGTGAAAATGGGCGAACCTCCATAACTCACAACGTTCAGTCCAAATTCCCTCAAATTTTGATGGTAGTTCGTTTGCAGGTCTTACATGGTTCCACATGCGCCGACATGTGAAAACCGTTAATCCGCCATACCTCAATGGACTCAATAGTCCAAATCGCTCAAGCGCAATACAAGGGCCGAGCCATGTAATCCATGGATTACTGTGGACGAAATGTTTTCTATTTGCAAAGGACGATGGATGAGACGCGACCTTCCCAGGGTCAATCACACTAGTATAAGCGAGTCAAAACAAATTTGAAAAAAATGTGGAACTCGGAAGAACCAGAATGACGGGGACAGCTCGCGTGGACCAGCTCGACAGGGAATCCGGCCACGCGAACAATATCCGAGGACCAGCGAAAGTGAAAGAACCAGCGGGTTCAAGCAGGAAGGACTCGGTGGGCCTAAATTTGAGGTGGGAGGAGTAAAAGTAATAAAACTTGATAAAATAAGTACGTACATGGGAGCGTTCCCAATCTTGGTGGATGATGGTGATAGAACGGACGGAACTACAATGACCCCCGAGCTTAGGGATAAGTCAGAACGAAAGTCGTACTTTCCCTCGAGACGGACGCGGCAGAAGTCCAGTCTCCAGGCTGAGTATCCAGTCGGCATCCTGAAGGGTGAAGAGGGGAAAAAGGGGACTTGCTATGGGGATGACCGTATGTGTCCAGGATCGCAGTGGAAGAGGGGGGAGTCGTACCGGATCATCCCGGGATGACGATCGGGGTCCTGAAGCCGTCGACTGGGTCACTGGGGTCGGCGATCCTCCGAAACCGGAAAGACGAGCAGTTGCACCCTCGAACTCCGGCGATGGACGTTCACTTTCTTTGAGGGAACGCGACGATTATGTGGATTATTTCACGTTTCCTTTCGCGAGATGGATTTTACTCAATTTTATAGAGAAATACGCTAAACGGTGACTCAGAACCAAAACAGCAGTCGCACTGTCATGACAA
>JAEMON010000011.1:3595112-3610592 GCA_030264115.1 Lygus lineolaris
TTATTCAACTACTAAAGGTTTGCATGCAATTTTAATTGGATTTCAATTAAATAACCATAAATGTTCACAACTTACCCGTCTTCTGAAGACGGAGGAGATTGGGTGGGTCGGTTGTTGTTATCCGCAAACTGTTGATTTTGCTGTTGTTGTTGTTGCTGCTGAAGTTGCAATTGCTGCTGATACTGCTGAGCCTGCCTTTGGTCCTGCAGCCGCTGCTGTATCCTTTGGAACTCGCGAACCAAATCACCTTCGAACCCTTTTTCATTCACTATCAGAGTTGAATTGTTGGAAGGCGGTACCGCCTTGTCACTGAGAGAGTCCCTTCTGGACGATCTGGCAGTTGTTGACGTGGAATTTGCAGGGGATTCACGACCTCTGTGCTCAGGTGTTGACGGTGTAGACGGCAAATTGGACGACGAAGACACTCGACGAGGGCTATTCGACCTTTCTCTTTGGCCTTGATTTTGGTTCCCATTTTGGTTTTTCGGTGGGGGCGCAGGAGTAGGCGTGCTGGCTTCCTGTATCGACGGGAGCGCAAATTCCGAATAACTACTGCTCAAAAATACGTCAGGATCATTCTCAAACAACCTATCCACTGAAGTGTTCATCAACTTGTTATTCTTCAATCCTGTCAAATGAAAACTCGCGAACGAAGACCTACTCATGTTCTCAGGAATGATATCTCCCGTGGAAAGTGTCATGGCTTTGCCATTTTTCGCGCCTGCTGAATGGTTTTGAAGCTGCAAACCGTAAGAAAGACCTTCAAGTGCTGGAAGCAAAGATCTGGTCATGATGTCAGCAGCGGACCTAGGTCTTCTGAAAGGCATCTCTGAGTAAGGAAAGTTCTTTGGTTTGATGGGTGTAACTAACATGTGTTCAGTCCAGGATGTCTCCAGCGATGGCCTCTCCAGCCTTTCAACGTCGACGTTGAGTGTTTTTTGTTCGAAGGGCACCGAAAACGTTTCAGCAGGTATACTTTGCAACCATGACAGCAAACTCAAGTCAGAATCACTAAAAGCCGAATTTCCGTCGAGTAACTTGGAAAAATTCATTTCATGAACACTAGTATCTGTAGAACCAACAGCTTTCGCCTGACAATAATTTACACAAGATTCATACAAAAGCCCTTTGATAACGAGCTGAATGAGTCTATCGTTTTTGGCTGCTTGGGAGTAGGGGCCGTGGATGATCTCTCCAGAATTGGTGCGCCGTTCGGCGATTAGGAATTTGTCGACGAGGGGGTAAATTTCGCGAAAGCAAAGGACCCGTGCGTTGCTCGGGTTCCAATTTTTATACTGAAGGTGATCGCTCAGTCTAGGGAGAGTCAGGAGGAGACACAGGTTGGAGTAGTCTTCCTTTGAAGGAGAGACCTTTTCGAGTTCTTGAAGAACTTTGACGACTTCTTCCACGGCCGTGTCTACGTTGGCTCCGGCACCCATCATGGCGCCAGCTTCGGACTTGATACAAAGCAACTCGACGTATTTGTGTTTCATGATTATGTACTGGAACTTCTTCATGTCGAACGCAGGAAGAGCCTCCAACGGCTGAATGAATTCGAGAACGTCGTCCCATTGCCCGTCCAAAATAAGTTGACGCAGATAAAAAATGTCGTCTGAGTAGTTCCCGTTTATGACTCCAGATTCGCGCTCCAAACTGAGCTGGGAGATGTGGAGCTCTCTGTTGTGGAGGAACTCCAACGTTAGGCGCACTATATCCTCCTCCCGTAGCGTCAGCCGTGCCGACGGCATCACGTACCGGATTTTCAACCTGTAACAGAAAAACTCGATCAACAAAGGTACATATTTCCAAAAACAATAGAATGGACATTCAAAAGCATAGTTGAATCATAACAAAGAACCCTATAAAAATACCTATAGGCCTTTCTCAAACCAAACCTCATTATATTGTAGCAAAAAGTGATTTGTCACCACTGCAAGCGTATTTATTTTATTTTGTAAAATATAGTTGATTATTGAAGAGCGCTAGAAAACCTTCAAGGAACGGATCAAGTGACCACTTGGTAGCTATTATGTTGCACTGATTCATCTCTCAAGAAATCAACACCTTCCTGTAGGTATATAAGAAGAACATAGTTACCTACATTTTGAGAACAGAAATCTGACAATGGATGCCAACATCGTTCTAGGAATTGGCTAATACATTTTTGATGAAAAAACGTGTATACTTGTACATGTATTAGCCTGTTCCTTTGTATAATGTAAGTTTCCAGGAAAAGGACGTGAATCAATATAACTCGTAACAAGAACGGATCGAGTCTCGCTGGTATGTGTAAGAGGGTGATGGACATCTTTTGATTGATTTTGAGGGTGGAGCCTATTACGGTCTCACTGAAGGCCATCTGGCACAGGAGGAGTACGATCTATCCATGACGCAATTTCAGCTTGACGCTTTAAACTCAAATACCTGCTAAAGGATATCTTCAGATGTGACCATAAATTACACTCTTGAAATAAACAATCTAACGAAACAAACGGAAAATATGATTTTTGAGGATGGAAATAACCATTGATGAAAGAGTGTATACAGAGGTGGGAGTCTCAACAGTGCATTTAGCATCCTAGAGTTGATATGGATCTCCTGGATCACTCTTGTGATGCACAACCATATAGGATATGTGCTACACAGGATAACACCCAGTCAATGCCCCAGAAATAGTACGTATTCAATACAACTTCTGCTAAGAAATGATTACTGACGTTCATATTCACAAAGAATTTGCAATACAAATTTGTTCACTCGAGTAGCTACCAACGCTTACTGAATCGCGGTAAAATACTGAAAGTACCACCTATTACCTGTGAATGGATAAAATTCTGCAGGGCTTTCTTTGTGGATATCTCTAGATCGAGTCACATCGCCAACAGTAATAGTCGTGTGTTTAGGGGAATCGCGTTGGTAGCGCTTTCGATTTTCTCTGACCTCCACCTTGTCGTTGACCCCCTACGCATTTCTAACCCCGTCTTCCTGAATAAAGATCGACGATAATTTTAACCGTGAAAGTGACCAACGATTTCGCAGAATATCGTACCGGTTTGAGTCCTTGTTATTTCAAATTCTACTCGTCATAAATATTATCATATTCCACGTAATGCCTACGTTCAAAATTTTTCAAAATTAGTCAAAGAAATGATTATATGAGTGGGTAGTGTATTTTTAGCTTTGTAGTCTTCTTAGTTCTTTTCAGCTTCGGGTTCAATTTATAACTGAGATTTATTGAAACTTGTTCTGTACACGGATTTTTGTGAAGGGATGTAAAGGGATCTCCAATATACTCACTCTGGAGGGTGTTCCATGGTCTATTCCTTGCAATAGACAAAACTACAAAACTAGGAATTAGGTAGTCAAATTCTCAAAAAAATTGCAGGGGTTATTCGGGTTTGCTCTTAGAAGGTCCCCATTCTGGCATGCGGATATTATACAGGGTGGTTCTTAATGAATGGATCACCCTTCCCATTTTCGTCACAAAAAGGGTAACAATTTTTTTCAAACGGTACCCCCCATAATTTTTGACGAAGAATTCAAATATTACATTTTCGCACGCCGCACATGCACGAAAATGCGCGAAACGCGCACTAACTTTGTTTTTTCAAATGACAACCCCATTTTTAATTGCAGATTCAGATTCCACGCAACATTTTATGAACATTCCACACCTCAATAGATTTTTTCACGGCGCGCAACCCAACCCGCAAGCGCTCAAAATCGCTCAACCGTGAAATTGCGCAATCTGATTTTTGGGAACCCAGAGTGTGGCACATGAAATTTCATTATTTTTCGCCGCTGAAGCACGTGGTGATATCAGTTTTTGTATTTGACTTGATTAAACTGAGATCACAGCCTAAAACATGGTAGTTTTTTTAAAGGAAAAATCACCTTATTACCAACGACCATGTTTTAGGCTGTAATCTCAGTTTAATCAAGTCAAATACAAAAACTGATATCACAACACAACAACATAAGAAATTGATTGAGGTGTCAAATATTCATGAAATTTTGAGTAGAAGCTGAATCTACAATAAAAAATGGAGGCTGCCATTTGAAAAAAAAAAATGTTTACCCTTATTGTGATGAAAATGTGAAGGGTGGTCCATTCATTAGAAACCACCCTGTATCGCAGAAAACCAATTTCTCACTATCTCTTTCTTCTCTCCAATTTAGGTCACGATCGGAACAGGAGCAGCCACAGCGTATGCGAAAACACGAAACATACACTGCCGAGTGGAAATGGCACATGGCTTCCTCGCGACCGAGAAAATTGTGTAAGTTCAAACTCTTGACCGTGTTGATGTTTCTCAGTTTAGAGAAATGTCAACATAATCGTGAACGAAATTTACGTAAGCGCAAGCGTAGCACGTACCGTTGATTCAATCATTATGAAATTCATATGGGCTGTATTCAATTTTTGGATTAAAATTTGGAGGAGGGTTAGAATATTTTTTTGTGCTCGATTCAAAGGTTCATAATTGAAAATTATAAACCAAAATCAACATCATGGGAATCAAATTCTCGATTGCCTTGACCTTTTTTCAGTTTAAAAAACCTTTAACACGATCGTTAATTTGTCTGTCATGTTTTCTGTAAAAATTATCGTGAATCACTTCTCAATCACGGTAGAAAATACTGAGCTTCTCAATGATCTCTAATCAATAATGATTTCAATTTTGTTTGGATATGGATATGTATTGGGGCTGGGGGTCATCTTAATTAACATGGATAATATGCTTTTGGACGGGGGTCAGACTTCGCGACACCGACACCGCGATACCGGTAAACAACAGCGTTCAGTATATATGTATATAAACCAAGAATTGGTTTGTTGCTTGGAAACTGTGTGTACACTAACTGGAACCGTACAGTAGCCCCATAACTCTTTTTCAATCAATCGAAACTGAAGGCAGCGCCAAGTAGGTCTTACCAGTAATGTCACGTGCCACCCCGCACACACACTGACTCAAACACATTCACTACTCGAAAATATATCCAATGTTTTTCCATGAAATGTATAAACTGTCCGTTTTTCAATCAACACGTCGATGTTACAATATGAGAAGAAGCTACAGGTATTTTTCCACAACAGACTTTTCTCCACTTTTTTTTACAACGGAACTACGGAAAAAATTTAGAACAGTTTTATGAGACTTCTAAGTGCGAGTTTCTGGTAGACGGCAAAGGGGCAAAATACCAGTCCGGAGGGGACAGAGCGGCTAACACGTAATTTTCCGAGGGGGAACCAACGAGGCTCAACCAACAATGGGGAAAACTCAGGGACTGTTGAATATTACGGGTATAACAACGGAGACTAATCGCGAGATTGTTGAGAGGCTAGGAAAATAATGAAGGCACCAGATCTAAATTGAAATTGCTTGATTAATTGCCGCTCCATTGTTTGAGAGAACGTTCAAGACAGATATCGCCAAAAGAAACATGCAAAGAGAACAATTTTGAACCTGCAGAGCGAAAGCTACATAGTACTACCAGCAAATTAAGTCTCATCCACCATGATCAGCGATAGCAAAGTTGTAGCAGAGTTGTGATCTTTCAAGATCATCAACATCTTACTACTTGAAATGAGAGGAAGTTTGTGATTGTGGATTTTATTTTTAGCACCCATTTGTGTCTTTTTCTGTTACTCTAAGTACTATCCAGCGGTGATGAAGGTTCAACAGGAATATCTTAGCTGTACACACTCTTATCAAAACATAGCCTGACTGTCTAAACTAAAATATTCTAGTTGAATCTGCACCGCCGCAAGTTGGAACATACCTTATGGTACCACGTACCGCCAGAGCATTGATTCAACTGTCTTCTAGAATACCTACACCACAAGACAAAAATCATCTCTCGCCCTGAGAGATAAAACTGGTTACTTATATAGATATCATCTCAGCATGTTCAGATGTTTAGCGTTCACAAAGTATCTCCATCTTTTACTATGAAAACAATAATATACAGGGCTATCTGTGCCCATGAAAGTCTCGTCAGAGTTTGAACGTACACATATTTTGATCTTCTTGGTCAAGCAGAGGAGATTTTATGATAAACTCATGTTACAAATTCATTTTTTTTTTTTTATATATTTAAAAAAAAATGAATTATCATATTATGATGATCGCATAATGAACTTTTCAGGAATTTTCCAATAAAATGTTCTGGCCGGTGGAGAAGTAAACAGGATGAAGGTGGTAATATCCAAAGCCTAATCTTCCATCTTCCAAATTCATAACATTTGGTCAAGATTTAAAAATTACGTCGATATAGTCACCAGGAAGAGTTGGGCAAACCCATTTTGGAACCAAATTTGTTTTTGTTTATTGATAAGGCTGTATTACTTGATACCCTTGTTATACTATACTGTATCAACCGCCTGAGTCTCCAGAATCCAATGAAAACAACGGGAATTAACATGACTATTGACATGTGTAACTATTGGAGTGAATAACTAATAAGAAACTAATTATTAAAACTAAAAAAATAGTTTCAAGCCCTTGACTAAATTAATTTCTAGATAGTATAGGATTTATCCACTCCAATTACTTAAGTAATCAATTCCCGTGGGTTCTATCGGATTCTAGAGACTCAGCCTGTTTCAACCGTAATTATAACTTGGGTGTTAAGTGGTTACAACCTTATTTTAATATCCAAAACAAAATTAGTTTCAGAATCGTGTTTGCCCGACTCTGCCACCGAATCACTATACTAGGTATTGACAACGGGGGCCGTAATCAATTTTCATATCATTTTAGGCAAGTAAGGATATCAACCACAATTAACAGTTCATAATCATTTGCTACGTCGGACTATCTGAAGCTCTACCAATCACATCCTTATGATTAATTTACTGAAACCTAATATTCTCCTCAAAACCATTGCCTTGGTTATAAAGAGAAGGTATTTCTCCGTGCAAAACAACATCTCCGAGTGTGGTGAAAGTATCAAAAGTATTGATTGGAGCCGGCAACGTCCTTAATTACTTTTTACCCAGTTGTAGGAACACAAAACGAAGGAAACAAGAACGAAAAGCCGGGCAAATCGAATTTCCAAACAGGCGATACCTTCGATGAAGATCTGCGATTCAATTACGAGCCAAGTGACAACTCCCCAAGTCAACATCCTGATTGGCAAGCAAAACAAAAAGGGGGATGAAGGAAGGCGTAAAATACACAATGAAAAAGGGGCGTAACGGAAAGGTTTTATGCGTACCTGGGGAAAAATATAACAACGTCGCTTTGGGCAATCTAGAGAGGAGAGCAATATGGAAGGGACCCACCCTACACCCTACACCCTACAGCTGGAGGAGCTATAAATTTCCTCGGCGATCGAACTCGGGATTCTTGGAGATTCTTGTCACGCGAGTGTGGCAGAAGTTAGCACTTTCCGGATGAAAAATCATCGGTTTTCGCAATATTTCCAGCTACTTACGGTTCTCATCCTTCTTTCATCATGTGTCAATAAACTGAGGTTACAGCAACATGCATGTCAAAGTTACCTAGGTACCTTTAATCAACGGCTTCCAACTTTTAGAGAAACTCCACGAAAGCTCGTAGGTAATCTAAAATATTCCTAATGAAATTTAGATTTTTTTAATCTAATTTAGTTTTTCCCAATATAATTCAATGTGTTAGTCAGCCCATATGACAGTATCTACCAATTTCATTGGAAAAAAATAAATTCTACTCGGAAAAACTAAATAAGATTGAAAAAACTGAATTTGACTGAGGAAAAAACAAAATTTGGTTAGGAAAACAAAATTTGACTAGGAAATCCTATAGATAGATTGTGACACTTTCTGGTATACCAATCCGGAGGTCGAATCTGCAATTGAACCTTTGGTAAACCAAAACCGGGTCTGCAGTTAGAACCTTTTCAAACCAAGATAGAGCCTAGAGTTAGAACCTTTTCAAAGCATGTGGCATATTCCCCCAAGGAACGTCAAAGATCTTGGTCTAGTACATTTGTAATTGATTGGTCTTAAATCTGAAGACGTAAATATATTATTGAGTTGTCATTATGAAAGCATCATGTTGGATTGGTAAAGAGCTCCTCAATCTCCTCATCCCGTATAGGTTGTGGGTCCAAAGATGCACCAGAGAAGCGGGGAAGACCTTGATCCAGAACTACACGGCTGCGGGACGACCACTTGACGATTCCTCCATGAAATGGGCCGTGAGGTAATCTAAAACGTGCCACGTCCTCTAAGCAGTTAACGACTCATTCCACGCCTCACAAGAATACCGAAGTGTTTTTTATTCCAGTCGCTTCGCAGTTTCATCTCCATACGCGGGGTCTTGGAATACATTTATATTGGGTTTATTGACGTGAACTAGTTTCGAATTGATACGACCCCAACAAAGAAGCCACTGTTAACTCTTCTTGGTGCGTTCTTGAGCACAATATCTTGTAAACTGAATATGACTGTTCTTAAAATCAACGGAGTACCTACCAATTTACAGCTGGTTACTTACAAGTAGGATAACGAAACACTCTGATGAGCAGATTATACTCTGATGTATATACCATCATAAATATATTCATCGCAAATCTTGCATTCTAGAGTAGAAACAGGAAAACCTTGGTAGAATTTAGGTGGTGCTCTATAAACATGGATGCTAAGCGGTAATTGGAGTATCCATCCTACAAAATGAACAGAAAGAGGCATGAAGATCGTCACAGGCCATTAGCCGACAGCTCGAAAGCGGAAGGATCCCCGGGGTCCTCTGGAACCCTTCTTGGGATGAAAGGGTTCTATAGATAACTCGAAGGAAGCAACCGCGAACAAGAGAATGCCACGGATAGAAGGGGTTCGTACTTTATATTAGTGGGAGAGAACGACTCCAGACTTCACCAGCTCATTCAGCCAGTTGTTTCCTGAAAACTGGGTTGTTTCCTGAAAACGTTCCCTCAAACAAATATATCTATTTTCTAAATTCATTCAACATTTAAGCGAAGTTGAGAGAGTTATACGTCGTGAAAAAATAAGAAAAGGAAGTAAAGAAACCGTACAAATAAGTGGTTGTCATATTATGCTTAGCTTTCCTTGTATTCAATAACATGATTGTACAACACGTACATAATCAACATCGATTTGTAAAAACCTACAAATTAGCAGCGGAAAAACATAGTTGTCACTGGAGGAAGGACCTGTGCGGAAATAGCAACTTTCACGGTCAATAAACGCAAAATACTTAGACCAAAAATGCCATTTTGAACGGTTTTTGATCTTACTCCTCCTTCTTCTCTCCTTTTTATAGGACTTCCTTTTTATAGGATTGTCCTCCTCGAAGGATTCTCATGACAATTATATTGGTTTCTCTTAACAAATTAGTACCTCCCTAACTTCTCATCTCCAGGAAAACTCGAGGGGATTCTGATGAAATTCATATAATGGAATATCCATATCCAATACCTACCTCTCATTTCCAGAAAAACACTTACAAGGGCCGTAATTAGCACACAAATTTTCAAAAAAGGCCATTTTTGATCCTGTGCAGCAATAGCTTTGATCCTGAATAGCTCCAGATGTTTTGTTTTACTTTCCTATCCTTTTTTGTGATTGTGGTCTATCCAATAGTTACAGGGCACCATGATGAGGCCATTCTATAACCCAGTTAGGTATTCCCACAGACATCAGATGCAGATGGCCGTATCTTGACGTAGGCGACTCTTCACCGTTCTGATTACACTCTTTATCCACTCAACTCGGCTGGCATAATGTGGCCATCGGTGACCGTTACCTCCGCAACGAGACCTCGGTAAGTGTAGGTGGTTTGGAATCGATATGGACGTAGGAGAAGATGGACGGACTATGAAAATCAGGTATCGGGCCAGGTAAAAGGTCTTCCTCTCAACCACAAAGATGGATGAAGTTCAGTAAGTCGAATTGGACAGCAATCGGAAGAACTGAAAAGATATTAAATATCTCTACTTCTTCCTTCTTGCGATAACATTGTTCATTCCATGAGTAGGTAGTTACCTACCGACTACTTTCAACAGTTTCCAAACGACTAGGTATTTTCTTTTCACAACTCTCTTCCTGTAATTAGAAATAATTTAATAACTCGCATCTAGTCAGAATCTATTTTTTAATGTCCTTTTGGTAGAGGAATATTACCTTCTCTTCCAACCATTCATGGAAATACGCAAGAAGAAACAAGTGAATGTTGGTTGACTTTAAAAGTGGCTTGTGCTTTTTTTAAAGTTTTTAGGTAAAAGTTTTTTTTAAGTTGTTTTATTTAAACTGATCGAGGTTTTTCTTAGTAAGTCAAACAACTTTGAAAGAAACAATTTGAAAAAAATGTGAAAAATTAAAATATGTAAGAATTAAATCGAGAAAGCTGTAAATTTTGTTGGGTGAAAACAATACAAATAACGTGCACACAAAGGTAAGCAAAAAGAGCCGTATTTCCCAGTATAAATTATATATTCTCCCAAGCAACGATTGGTTGTACGTGAAGAGCATTAGAAAACATCATTTACTGCCGGACGGTCAGACAAATTTCACTGTGTAGCCTGCTCATAATCATTATGAATGATAAAAACTGCCATTGTATAACTCTCCGCAACATGGATACACCAGCATAATTTCTAATTTTAGAGGGCATTGATGAAAACATGACGAGCGTGCTCTGCCTAGTTTCCTAATAATAGATTTCCGGTCGATAAGGGAATGAATGGGTTCACTCAAAGAGGATGTTCGGGTGGAGGGAAGCCTGAAGGGTTTCAGTTTGGTTTATAGTTGACTTGAGGACCGCTGAGGCAGACGGATTTATGAAGGCGCTTATCTTGGACGGGAGTGGCTGGTTTTCCGATGTATCATCATTCAATAACCGCAAAACACGAGTAATATAAATTAGCCCAGACCCAGATAATGGAAATAGCGTTGGGATTACGGCATCGTAATTTTGAAGACCAAATGGAGCGTTTTTCCAAGTTAGATCACACAATGCTGGACGAAGCGCGGTGCCCTTCTGTGGAAGTAAATAATCCTGTTTGACTAGGAATTGAAACGATTTTTTCTTGTCGGTTGGTGATAGGCATTTAGGCCTAATACTTCTGTCACTCAAAATCAATCTGCGATTCATGAAACCGCATTGTATTGAAAATTTTCTAGCTAGGGCATTTTTGAATCTTCATCCCATATTTTTACCTCTACAATAAGACTGACAGAAGTGCCGGGTTTCCGCGCACAACTTAGATCCCCAATGGGGCTTACCTTTATGTAAAATCGTGTCAATCTGGGGCCAGTAGTTACGAAAAAATGTGATGAAGAGCAGATGGATCGATTTTTGATTTGATCTTCAGAATGTACTAATCTAGAAATGTAGAACATCAAGTTTTGAGGGAGGATGAAACAAAATTTCTTGCTCGATTCCAGAAGATCATTGAAAATAATAATCAAACATTACGTAGATGGACTTCCCGTTCTTTTACTTATTTGCTGTCCTTCAGCATCACTTTTCAGAAGCGATAGATGATTTCTCTTAAACACATACCTAGATCATTTAATTGGTTGAGAATCGATGAATAGCCATTTCAGGAGGTATTTGATTGGTAAGGTTGGCCGATTGGCTTGTCCATTCGGTTGACTATTTTACTATATAGCTAAATAGGTATTATTCGATCCATAGATGTGGGGATCCTAGAATGTGCCTCAGGTGGTGTCGACATCTGAATGAACGTGAGAAATAGATGCGACGTATACATAATAACTTATTTTAGATGAATTTTAGATGAAATTGAGGGAGGGGGATCATCCTAAAGAATAAAGTGTTGGGTATGCGCAATTTTCTGCCATGGTTAGGGGGACAATAAAAACTAGGGCCTATAAATAGGCTGAGAATAAGGACTATGATGTGGTGAGTTAGGCCTTACCTGTGTATTTATTAAGATATGATGGTGGAATTGATGTTATTTGGTCTGCTCCCAGTTGCAAGTAGCAGTGGTTTATTTTGGGCTTTGTGGTTATTTATTAACTGAGCTGATAGGCAGAACAACCACGCGCATCTACTTGAGACACGGCTCTTACTTGATTTACTCATGTAATCTATTATAGTCAAGAAGGCCGTTGATTGAAATGATTCTATACAAATTGGCTCATGACTGAAACGTTTTCACCCACTTCTTCATTTTCGACCCTTAATATTTCACCTTTTTGGAAAGTTCTCCGTGAGACAAGCACTTCTGTTCTCCATTGTGAATGAAACGATATTGCAGCGGTTATTATTATTATTTTGTTTTTTTCATAAAGACTTCAATAAACATTTTTCAACAAACATACTTTATAGCTCATCCAAGCAACGATCCAATGCAATAGACCATACAGCAGCGTGGTTGGTTGTGGCGATACCGTTTACCTTTTTGGAAATCAATAATTGGGGGTCTGTGCGATAGTTTTTATTTACGGAGCATGTTTCTGTGGTACTCCGCCACTTTCCTCAGCCTACACAAGTTTGTGGATTTTTCATTGGGCAGTTCCAATCTGCCTTATGTAGTGAATTGAATCTAGGGACTCACGACTCATGAGGACACAGCTAGCTCCTAATTCAGGCCCCTAATTTTTCAACTATTTTTTCTCAGTGAATTAATGCAACTTTCCCAACTAACAGTAATACTTTAAGAATCAGAGGTCACTATATTGATATAATACATTGAATAATTTTGAATACATCCCACAAGAAACATGTACAAGCAAATGATGACAGAAAACCTGGCACTGCCACAAACAGCAAAGTTGGAAGAAAAATAATGAAGGCAATAATAATGATAATGTCCTGGCCTGATGAAGTGGATCCTCATGAGTCGTGAGTCCCTAGATTTAACTAACTACATAACACAGATTGAACTGCCCAATGAAAAATCCACAAAATTCTGTATATAGGCTGAAGAAAGGGGCGGAGTACCACAGAAACATGTTCCGTTAATAAAAACTATCACACATACTTCCAATTATTGACACAGCAGCGTTTTTTCCGGACTTGGAAGTTTTGTGTATAGGTTTTTTTTTTGGGAGGGAGGGGACATCTTTGCATCGGCCATGTCACTCCATCTCTGTTTGACCCACATCAGATGAGTCAATTACAGGGACTGATAGCGTTAACTGGGGTGAACGGGGAAGAATATTGTCCCGTGAGGCGATAGCTCGCAAACCTGTGGGCCAGCGAGCGTAGGCGTAAGGGGAAGCCAGATGTTGCTAGGCTCGGTGGAATTATTATCTCCCGTAGATGACATCAGCTCGGCTTCGAGAGGTGGTCATTTCGAAGAGATCCACCTTGTGGTGTCTGGAGGCGATCCGTTTAGGTTCAGGCACTCCTTTTCTTGAAACTGTGATTTGCTGGAGCGAATGATATCAGCATATGATTCAAAACCGCCAGATAAAAGCTGAAATTCTTGTGCGGGGGTCACGTGACTGAATCAGTTCGGATTGACTGTAAACTATATACAAACTATTGCTCGAATTATTTCAGTTTTAAATTCCTAAATTTAGGTCAAATTCGCTTTAAAAAAAGAAAATGTGGCACAAATTCTGGGATTTAAAACACAAATTTATCAATAAACTGTCCATTAAATACAGCGCGAATAACATTTGAAAGTCATTTTTCGCAGCTAATTTTGGATTTGCAATCAATTAAATTTGTTGGCCATTTTTACCCATTTTTGGTCAGTTTTTGAAGTGACGTAAAAAATTAGTAATAATAAAATGGGGCTTCCCGTTTGAAATCACGAAGTTGGAGCCAGTTTGGGCAGTCGGCAATAGGCTAGATCGATCAAATTATCGATTTAGTGGGGGTAGGTATTTTTAGT
Source organism: Lygus lineolaris (assembly GCA_030264115.1). Lineage (NCBI taxonomy): Eukaryota > Metazoa > Arthropoda > Insecta > Hemiptera > Miridae > Lygus > Lygus lineolaris. The sequence goes on from JAEMON010000011.1 coordinate 3,608,931, forward strand.
TTTTTTAGCGTGCGTAATCGGCGGAAAGCAGAGTGACCATCCTTTGAACATTGTACATTACCACTGGACCACCTTGTACATTATAAATATAATGACAATAAATTTACATTCTAAAATCAATCAAACTCAAATCCTTCATTCAGTGTATGATGAATGCATGTTTAAACTAGTTGATTGCGTTTTCCATAAAATATATACAAAGAACTTACGAAAACAGCAATCTTATTATCAAATTAGATCCATTTTTCGAGCTCTAAAGCCGCAGTGGAAGGCTCAGTGGTTTACTGTTTTGACTGCCCATCAGTTATCGCACAGCGGAAATAAGCTCGCGTTTGAATAACCGAAAATAGAAACACCAAATCTCACGGAGGGAATCTGAAGGGATAAAATACGTAGATCCGTAGGTAGGTAGTTCTTCGAAAGTTTAATTGTACTAATAATATTATGTTGAAACGTAAAATCAATGTAAAAAAATGTCAGAAAAATGCCTAACCAACGTATCCAAACATCCTTTCAGCACAATTTCTGCTTTCTATAGTGGCTTCCCACACACGTACATTTTTCTTTAGCTTTTTCCTGTTTCTTAATTATCACCGTCTAAATAAGTCGACCATATTATTCGAAGTTGCTCTTTCCGAAGCCCCAAATTGCACCGTGTGATTCCGCACTCACCCTCGTTTTTGAAGTTAATGAACCAGCACATAGCAGTCTCCGCTCAACCGTTGAGACCGCTTCTTTTGTTCACTCTTTTTCCCTGCTCAGCTCTGTCATTCAAGTCATCAACCAAAGAAATACGGAGAGTTTTCGCCGTTGCTGGAGCCAAGATATTGTAATGGAAACGCCCTAAACAAATGTCAGGAATACTTTTAAAAATAAAAATAAAAGTTAGTGCGTACAGTTTAATTTTTTTTATTTAAATGTGATGTTTAAAACACAATTTTAAAAATATGTCTGTTTTAAACAATATTTGAAACAGCAAATAAAAACAGTTTTAATACCCTTTGGTCTCAGTCTTCAGGTTGTGCTTCACGGAATAAAAGGGCTTGGACTTTTCTTAGCATTCCACCAGGTCTTCTAGGCAAGTTGAACGTGCCACCGAATTCATTGGTGAGATTATTCGCGAGTAATGGAATTCGAAGGAGGAATGAACTTGCGGAATGGAAAGGGAGGTTGAGAGGTTAATCCAATACAGCTTTTGTCAGCTTCGCCCATTCAATTTGAAAGTCACCATCTACTTCGACTACTCTCAGGCCATCTGCATTCATTTAACATCTACACACATGGCACATTTCATGGTTTTACTAAGTTTGTGCGTATAATACGAGTATTATCTCGTGTTATGTCGTGGTAAAGAACAGTTTACTCGCTCACCTAATTAGTCGCTAAACCAATTACTCACTAATTTCAAGAGATGATAATTCTTAAAACCTTAACAACCCTGGCGAAGCTTATGCAGTTGATCGACCTGCCAAGACCTTGGAATTAGCTTCCTCGTTAGTTCGGGTAGCTCACGAAAAGGACACGGTTCTGCGGAGAAAGGAATGAAATTTGCATACATCACCCGTCTACGAGCCGTCGGCATTGTGTAGCGAGTCAGCTGGTTCAACCTTTACCGGCTTGAGTGACGGAAACAACGGCTTTTTATACGAGTAGGAAGGTACT
>JAEMON010000011.1:3763667-3774407 GCA_030264115.1 Lygus lineolaris
CAACCCCTGCAAGTTCCCCATTAGAACATAAAACGGATAGGAAAAGAGCGAGCTAATGTATCTTTGACCTGTGTTTTCAACGGATTTGGTTAGTTCTGGACCTTAGCTACGAAAGAAGGACAAGATAAGCGTGAATATCCTCAGAAATTATACGGTTGAACCCAACGTCATTGGATGGGTGAAGTTGTGTTTTACCAACCAAATAATACAAATTTGAATTCTCCATCATCTCTGGACTGTTAGGCGAAGATTCGCTACAGAAAATAGAACAAATAAAATGATTGTGTGCCAAACGGAACATCAACGGAAAATACTGTCTGGAAAGGAACGAGAACTCATCAAAATAAGTTGTTGAAAAAAGGAGTAGAAAGAACCTCGCATTAGCGATGTAGGTGAGTCTGCGAAGAAAAGGGCGTAAGGAGTCGAGTAAAAGTAATCCACTGCTTTCAAAGGAGTAATCTGCCAAGGGCGTAAGGAGTCGAATAAAAGTAATCCACTGCTTTCAAAGGAGTAATCGGCTAAGGAATGAAACTTTTTTCATCTTCTCAAGCGTCTGCAATTCTAAGCAAAAGGCAGGTCTAAGTGAAATTAATGTTAGCTAACAATCCTCATCAAAAAATTATTTAATATGATCTACGAGCTGCCTTAAGGTATAAAGAAGGGTAGAGATAAGAAAAAACCGGGATTTCCGGCCTTTGTAAACGTTTCAAGGATGTACATGATATACGAATTGTTAACTAATACACTGAAGTAGAAACAAAAACATAATATTATCAGGCAAAGAGAGCCCAAAACACCATGTTAATGAAATACATAACAAATAAATACATTTTTCAAACCCAATAAAATTGGGAAAACCTTCTATATTGATAGGTATTACGTGTCGAGTCTATATTGATAGGTATTCTATATTGATAGGTATTACGTGTGAGTTGTTGACCATAAAAATATACGTAGGTATTTGAAATTTATTTTGATTCTCGGTTGTAAGAAAGAAATATACTTGTTGCAACTTTCTTCTCAATCATTTATCTTCTTTATATTAAGTTTCCGGCGTCGAGTTTCTCTGGAAAAGGTCGATTTCTCTCAAACGACTTAGGTACCTTAAAAACCACCGGAAATTAACAGATTTCAAATATAGTAAAACCTACCAATAGTGGACCGAGGAGAGACTGACAAATTCGTCCACTGTCTACTAATAAGAGGGATAGAGGAATTTGACGTACATATTGTGAACGACAAAATTTAAATATTTATTTTAATTAATATTTTTTTGTATTATTTGAAAAATTTGGATTCATTAGATATTTACGTAAGTGGTTTATTAAAATCCAAATCCACATTGACACAAATTTAAAAAAAAAAATGGCAAAAAGGAAATTTTGGTTTGTTTGGTATTTCAATAATTTTTGGTCTTCAAGATTAGCCTGAATTTGAGAAATTAACAGGTGTGCACAACGCAGTGCTTCAGTAGAGATAAGTTTCAATGACACTGTTTCATTTAAGTCTTGACTACACCGAGCTGTGTTTGACCCTTGTACTCATAGTTCACCAAACCCCCTCGACGTTTTAGATCACGATTTCCTGGACTTCCTCTAGTCCGAAAAGCGATTTGCCTGGAAAGGAGGGGACTTCGAGGAAGGTGAACAAAATAAACCTCTGAGAAAACAAAACATCACAGGATCATTGTCGAGTGTTCCTGTAGAGAGAGTCCACTTTTTACAGGGAGAGAATGCATTATTTTTATGGCATTCTGCCGGAACCACATAATCTGTCTGAAGGAGGAGTCCACTATTGAGCGGTGTCCCTTAATGGAGGAAAATTCCTCTCTACTCGCAGTAACGGGGTACCTAGCTTACACTGGGGATGGGTATCGAACGACGAAATATCCATTAATGACATTGATTAATATTTTTGATTAATTAATCGATCAGCCGGCAACTTGAAAAAATTTGAGTTACTTCTTCTTCTTCCATTTCTCTTTACCACCACCACTTCTATGAACACAATGGTAAAACTGAAGAAAGTAAAAAAATTAAGGTTGGTGTTATTTATGTAAATATATAGGTATTATCAATATTTTTCCAGCATCACCTACGACGAAAAATAATACTGTTTTTGCTCAGAGGAAAAATCCTTAATTGTGCGCGGGATGACGGGCTCGGGAAGCACCTCAACCGTGGCCCAATGAAACTCAAAATCCTATTTTTGAATATTTTTCACGTTTATGATTTTCAAAATTCATCGATTTACGTACCTATGGTATAGAATAATAATTGCATACTTTACGATGTGAATCATAATTTCCAGTTTATTCCATCAAGAAAAAACTGGAAGAAACCAATGAAAAACCCAGTTTTGATCAGTTTCTTCAATTTTTCTATGGATGGGATAAACTTAAAATTACCATTCACATAGTTGAGTATGTAATTATTATTGTTTAAGGTAGGTTCGTAAATCGATGAATTTTCAAAATCACAAACGTGAAAAATAATAAATGGGATTTTGAGTTGCGTTGAGGCATGGTTTACGTTTAGGTGATTCCCCTTAATAACTGAACTCGATTACTCGATTAAATTAATCAAACCGATAACATTGATGACTAAACAAAAACATCGATTAATCGATACCAATCCCTAGCTTTACAACCGTTAGCATATCATGTTGTGTGCCTGTAATTCCTCCATGATGTGACAATTTACTTTACAATTCTAACCGTTTGGAATAATTACCGATAGGTACGCAATGAAAAAACAATAATCACACGAACCTCATAGAAGCCAGTCGCTAGTCCGCCAAATCGAATAAATCGTCGAAACAGCGAAATGAAATACGATCTCGGATAAGCCTCGACTACCAACAACACGCAACATCTACATCAGCGGCTTGCAGGCGACGAAACAACGGATAAAGGTCCGCATAGGGTCACCATCGTCTGACCATCACGGAAAAGTTTTTCATCTCGTTTCAACTGTGGCAAAAGGCACTTACGATCGTCAGAACAACTAATAAAAGTCCCGTTCCAAAAAGGAACCTAGTTTTTCACGTAGTACGTGATATTATCTTTCGTGAAGACGCCAGCTGTGTATTATATGAGCAATGTCTTGTGGTTTCTCATATTTGTCGCGTTCGGGCTCAGTAACCACTCACGGGAAAAGAGGGTTTTATCCACCTCTATCGCTACTTTATTTCGTTCCTCTTTTATCTCTTTCGGCTATATTTCCTTCTTTACTCGCAATAAATACAATAAAAAAGTATACTTACAAGGAGAGAGTAAGAGGAAAAAGCTTTGGGTCTTTTGTCTAGCGAAACTTGTTGGGAGATATTTTCCGTAGATAAATTCGGCTCTAGGGACAGATTCATGTCTTTGACTGGAGTTTTCTCCCGCAACTTGACAATTTTTTGCATAGGTTTACGCGTACGCCATCCTCAGATTAAAAGAAACAACCTGACTACCTGGTAGGTACTGCTTGTACGGATAGTTGGCTGATCAGATCGCTACAACGTTGTTGTAAACCGAAGGCGCTGGAAGAAGGAAGTTTGTATTCTTGAGGTTTTTTGTGCAGGGGTGAAGCATCACAGAGGCACTTCAGTTTTTACTTTCCTCAGCCTACCTGAAGTAAAGGAAAGTATTGCGATCAGCAGGAAACCCAATTTCTGAAACACCACCATCAACTGGTCCTAATCGACATCGGATCAATTTTCTTCACGTTTTGGAAAAGTGTACGCAAGTCCGTATGTATGAACAAGATTGCGGCCCCAACGAAAATGATTTAAAAAAATCCGATTTCGAAGATTGGTTTCTACATGTCTGAGAATGAGACCCTAAGAATTTCAGCCCTCCAGGTCAATTATTAGGGAGGAAAAATAACAATTTTTTAGCTTTTCTCCCAAACTGCTATTGCGATTTTGATGAAATTCACAGGACTTACTCTTCCAACAAGTAGAAACAAGTTCCGATACATTTTCCAGGAAGAAAGTTGTCAAAAATTTGCATTACAAAAATTTTGAAGCCATTGCAATAGCTTCATTTTCTTCGAAAATTCGCTAACACGTTTTTAGTAGAGTACTCCAAAATGTTGGCCAATAATTTCCGAACTCAGCCTTTCTTTTGTTATTATTGACATTTTGCAATTTTTTTTTGATTTTTTTTTTTTTTTTTTCATCACATGACCAGCTGAGAGGTGAAAGAAAAGCATTGCAACCAAGAGAAACCCCAATTTACGAAACACCTCCTTAGAATGGTTCTGATCGGCATCTGATTTCTTGTACCGGAAAAATGTCTAAATTCGCTACTTCCCACTCCCCCGTGAATTGGTAGATTTGGAACTCAGCATTATTACAACTGGTTAAGCTTGAAATCGAAAGCACTCAAGATCTGTTTGAATCGTTTGAAGTTGAATGTCAGTTTACATTGTGAAGGTTATTGATCTCGGTTTAAGCGAGTTAGAAGCGTGATGCAATATTCCCGTTGTGGAAGTTGGATTATTGTGCTGGCTCTCCAATTAATTATTCAAAGCAGTTAACTCCATCGGCACGTCTACAATGGGCTTTTCCCTGTTTGTTGTTAGCTGTGATTGGAGAGAATGTACACCAAGGGCTGTTTATGACTCTCATATGCGGACATTTCTAAACAAGTTGGTACTTGATTACACCTTCTGGATTTTGAAAATAAATCACTTGAACCGGCTAAGATCATAAAGCCAATAGGGACATAATATGTAGTCCCGGCTTTTCAGTACTGGTTGAGGGAAATCTAGGGTATTTTGTCCAAGTGGTAATTTAAATAACACAATATTAACATTCAGAGAGGAAAACCTTAAGTAGTAGGTAAGTACTGACTTTTTAGGATAAGCTGGAGCATTTGGTTCGTTCTCAGTGTCATCTACAAGTGGTTGGAAGTGGTTTACAAAACGAATAATGAGACCAGCATGGATACTATAAATAGTCAGAAATAATCATATCCGAAGTCACTGCGAACGGCACGAACGTATTTGCGAACGGTTTTCTTACCGGTAAGTTGGTTGTAAGTTGGCTGTAACTGCGAACAAACCTTTCAAAAATGTCCTAATCAGTAAGATCGATTGTTGATTATTTGTAATAATTTTTATTTAGAATCGTAGACTAGTGAGATGGAGATTGTACAAACTCAGATGACGAGGAGGTTTGTTCCAAATAGCAACGTTTCAGGGTAAATATTTTAGCTAGTTGGAACAAACCCCGGGATTTTTAGTCCACAGCCAACGTGATTGTTCAGAGTATAACTTATCAATGCGTTTAATATTTCAAGTACCTATTTTTGCTTTCATAAATAAATACTCGACTTGCCTTTCCACATCAAGAATTTAAATACAACTCAATACAAATAGTTATCTACTTGTTCGCTATCAAAAGTAGATACCTATTCATTCAAGTTGATTCCTTCCCAGTGTTGCTAAAGTTAATTCCTTACAAATCCTATTCAATTTAATTTAGCTTGGCGATGACTCTTTTGATGGGTAGCAGGTAGGTATGTAAATTTTAGCGATGAATCATTTTGTTTAAAAAAAAAAGAGACTGGCCTGGAAATCATTCTCTGACCGAGTGTTTCGCCCCAGACGGGAGAAAGTGACAGGACGCAGTCTGCGGTGTCTCGTCCGACTTCGAACAGGGGCCTTGACCTTCGCGGCCCGCGGTTCCCCGACTTCTTTCACCAAACATCTCTTCTCTCTGCACCTCCTCCCACGTCTGCAACCTCGTACGAAGGTTATCGAGCAATAGGGTTCACGTGAGGTTCGCGTTAACCAGGAAAAAAAAACTTATTGGAAGGAACATTCAGTGGCTCGGTTTGCGGCTTTCGATTCTGCACCACCTTGAGAGAAATGGGATTTTACAGCCGCCACGGCCCTACCTCGTAAGTTGGTCGTAAAAATGTAGAAAGTTGAACATGAAACTAGACATTCCATGTCAAGTCAATTCAAGTAGGTAATCAAAGAGAATACTAACCAACACAATTTAAATAATTTATCGCTTGTAAATAATGGCAATAAAATATTACAACTAGATAATATGGGCTGAACTGTTTTTTTTTCTTCTCCAATAAGAGGCTATCCTGTTACTGTTATTTATTAAAACATGTTCCAATAACATGTTACCAGATAACAGTCTGGGGGAGAAAAATTGATGAACCAACAAATAATCGCATTTTTGTTCAGCTAGTGTTTGAACGGCAATTTGGCAAACTCGGGAAGATTTGCGATTCACAGTTGTGTTTCTGGTCTTTTTAGGCAAATTTACAACCTAAAACCCGAGGAACTTTGTTACCTTTTTAGCTAAACCCCAATCAAAATCGGTGTAGCCTTTTGACTTGATTAAAGGACAAACCGACAGTCTAGTTATAACATCTTACGTATAGCCATACATTTGATGAAAACTTATACTTACCTACTATCAATATTATGGCGACGTGTCATATCTGAATAATCGTTTTCATAGCTCACCTGAAAAATAAATAGACAAAATGTATTAAACATGACAATGAGGAACGGAGTGTGTAAAAGTGTAATAGATATTAATTTTAAGTATGTTGATCGTAGAGTAAAGTAGTACTACTGAATGGTCAGTTATCAGATCATACTTTTTGGTAACCATCACGCAGTGCTTTATCGGATATTCCATCATGATAAGCTCTATTTTAGGATACAAAAGAGGGTTTGTTTGGTTGAGTAACAGCTATTGGATTAAGGGCTTACAATTCACCAAAGCACGGAGGTCGTATTTGAATAAAGGCGATCAGTCCTTGAAGATACGCGACGATATTGGACGAAAAAAGGGGAATGGAGAATGGAGGGAAGGGAGAACCAATTCGCAAAGAACATCAAGGAAGGCCAATAGCCCTAGGGTCCAGCCCTGTAAGCTAATCTCATTGGCGGGACTGTCCCTCGAGCAGTTTTACTGTAACCTTTCCCTAGAAGGAAGATTCTGTAAGGGGAAGCAATCAGTGTCCATCTCCATCAGAAAAGCCAGACGGGACCTGAGATTCAATATCGTGTCCCAATATCCGAGAGAGCTACCACAGATTCCCTTTTTTCGGGTACAAAAATGAAGGAGAAACATTATTTGTTTTTGCACCATGAAGGGGTTTTGCGTATACTTAACCCTTTTTTTCCTTCCAACTATGGGGTTTCATGTAGGCAATAAATTGCATTCAGCGTTTTTTTTTTTTTTTTTTTTTTTGTCATAGGCTAACCGATATGACGTCACCGACCATGGGGTTATAGCCCAGGACCCAGCATGTGACGTCACACACTCTAATTCAACTCGTTTTTTGGTCAACGTGGTGCGATGGATGTCAACGCTGGGACGACTGACACGAAAATGGCTACTCTGTAGGTAGGTACTTGAAGAAGAATAAAATATCATTATTTTCTTCTTTTTGTTAATATTAGAAGAGCCCTCCATTCAAGAGCCATATTCTGTTCAACAGGTGGATTTTTTTCATCTGAATAATGTGTTGTATGTATTATGTTGTATATCTGAGTGTTGTATTATTGTATGAAAAGGCAACAAACCATCAAGTAAGCAATAAAGCATTGAAGCATAGCGCATTTTATCATAGTTTAAATTATGCAAGAAAGATTTCATGAGGTAGGAACCTGGTTTTGACATCAGCGAGGCGTTAGAGAGATGGGGGAGTGAGATCTAGAAAGCGCTTTTAAGAGGTTATTGAAGCCATCAGACTGAGTTAAGAGTGACAGGGACACGGTTTATCTCGTAAGGGTTTCCCCTCAAGCTTTGATTGGCGGATTACTGCGTTACTTTTACCGTAACGAACCGTGAAATACTCTTAGGTTCACTTTCGTCTGAGAGAAAAAATACACTGCCAAGGACATGGCACAGAAGCTTCCTCGTGGCCTTCACAGTATGTCACCATTAAATTTTCAGAAAACTAGAAACGACCGGTTCGTCATGTTCATGACGATGGAATGAATTCTGGGCGACCAACAATTAAAAAATCGTTATTTTTGTTCAAAGCACGGGGGCAAAAAAGTTCTATTGTCTGGAATGCTCGACGTTCGGAATGTACGCGATGCCAGTGCTATCTCTGATTCAATCATGATGAATGTCGTATAGGACCTCACATTATCTCTGAAAATCCGACCAAAATCCGTTCAAAATTGATGGAGTTACGACCGTAACAAGAAAATATCGTTAGCGCCAGCGCAGAGGCTACCGTTGATTCGATCATGATGAAACTGATAGAAGACCATCAAGAGCTACACCCGCACAATTCGTGAAAATTTGATTGAAATAGGATCAGTGGAAGTCGAGGAAGTGGCAAGGAAATGTGGACAGACAGACAAGAAACCAAACTTGTTCAGGAGGCCCCGAAACGCAAAATGCCATTTTGAGACAAACAAGACACATTACACAGAGAGAGACAGAAGAGACACATGACATTTTGATTGTGGAGCACGAAAATATTTTTCATTTCGAAAGTGAAAACAAACCGCTGCCTTGCAGAATTGGAAGCAATATAATAAGTTCGTCTACACTAACAAAATCTCTACAAAATTACATTGCTCCGAGAAGTTCCAGTCGTGACCAGGACCTTCCAGATGCCTTCCAGCAAGTGGATTTTTACGATTGACAAGGGAAGAGGTCAAGGAAGGAGAAGAAAAAACTTAGCTCTAGTTTCTCAAGAATTCTTCGCTAAATCGTTACGACGACGGCTTCATAATATGACGGTCATTTTCTAAACAATATTTTTCTACAGTGACTCAACATAACCTAGTTGAGTCCAGTATTGACTGACTTGCAAGCCAACACTATTCACCCGTGGATAATGGAGAGTATACAAATTGTCCGTTTTTCGATCTGCAACCGTCCCACCTTGAAAATCATGGGACTTAAATAGGTACCATTCTTCAATCTGCTAGGTTTACAAGCCATACCACGTGATTAAGCGAGAAAAAATATTCCAAAATCCTGGTAAAAATACTCCGAATACCTACTAGGTAGTTTATTACAACCTTCAACACTGTATTTAGCTCAAATTTTGTTAATTTTTTCGCACTTGAGAGTTTGAATGACGGGTAATGCTTTAGTAACATTTTACGTAGAATCCATCTGAATTATAAATAGGGGTTTCCATAAGAAATAAGAGCCTAATAATTTGGTTATGCACGTTGTGCGCATACAAAACGTTTGTATGACTAAACACATATTTTCCCCCCTCAGTTTTGACCGATTTCATTCGATAAGTACCTAACGCATTATTTCTCAACAAAAAGTTCTCACTTAAGAAACTAGAGCATTTCAATGTATACGAAGAGTACGTAGATGTGAGTCTCTGTTGAAAAACGAGGCATTTTGCTGAAAACGACAGAGCAAGTTGTATGGGTCTGTGTTGAAAAACTACGGAGTGCATTCAATGAATTCAACAGAGTACTGATATAGATTTCAGGGGAAAATCTAGACCTATATTCATTTTGCTGAATAGGAAATGAATAATAAAATATATTAATATGAATAAATTTCTAACATCAAAACATCTGTATTGCAGCGACCTAAAAACGAGAGAAAGGAAAAATTCGAGGCACCGTAAGAAAAATAACTTTTACAGGATGACACAAAAAACCAAGACGTCCCTGACACCCAATAACACCAAAAGGATAGCCAGTATTTTTTGCTTTTTACCGCGTTGAGGTTTCTTCAAAGTGGTTTTCGTTCGAATTGAATGATATAACTTGGATATAAAGAAAGGAAAATAATATTCTTAGGGCGGCGGCAGGGCGACAACGTGCATGACTAAACCGATCTCAAAGTTCTCTCGTACGTATATAATCAGATTATGTGTGTTTGCTTAACCGAAGGGAAGACTCAAGTAAAGAAGCTTATGACAAAAACCGTGGTCTTCTCCCCCCTTTGGCTCTCAGTACTATCGAATAACACCCATGAGATACCATTATTTTTGTTCTTAGACAAATAACATTTCATCCCAAAGGGAGTTCAGAGTTATATAGTAGGTAACCCTTTCTTTGAGTACCTAATCATTAAAGCGTATTTTCCAAGGAAATGAATTTACTCGAACTTACGAAATATTCTCAATTATATTTTATTTACCATGCCATGACAATACTTTCCCTTCACACGTCGGGTCATGTAAGAGAAAAAACCGGCCACGTGCAGCATGTTTTTCGTTCGCCTTAATTCGGCGGATGCAGTCTTTTGGTCATAAGTTGTCTCGTTTCCTCTACGAATTTCCAGGGGATTTCGACTGGTATTCCATGCGAGTGGAGCGGCCTTTCACCGGACGTCCTTCCAATTAGAAGTCTCCCAGGAGGCTCGGGAGTATCCTGTGAATATCTTCGTCGCGATCTGCGGAAGGCGTTTGGGATCATCGAATTGAGCGCCTCTCGCAATGGATCATCCAGTCCTGGCGATCATCCAAAATCGAGTGATTCCTCGTGGTTGGTATAGTGCTGGTGCTTAACATTCGAAATGTTGTACAATACGTACGTATGTTACCTACATTTATACCTATCTCTCTAACCAACTCTAAAACCAGGAGTAACCAGTAAGTTACACCTAGCAGATAACTAGGCGATTGTGAAAAATGATACAAAATGCCATCCATAGGAAAAAGTTCCATTCATGCAGCATGAGTTGATGAGCGAATTTTCAAAGAATTATTTTAACCAATTTGGTGGGTGTATCTTTAGGAAATTTCACGCTGATTCCGAATATACCATTTATGTT
>JAEMON010000011.1:3784402-3814904 GCA_030264115.1 Lygus lineolaris
CACAAGCTGCTAGTTTTCCGATGAATATGAAATTTATACGGGACTGTCTAGGGGCTCCCCCATACAATCTCTGAAAATGTCACCGAAATTGGTTGAGTACCTAGTTCCGAAGTTATGGCTATGAAACAAATTTAAAAATCGCGCATGCGCAGTAGGTAGTACTGATACAATTGTGTCGAAATTCGAAGGTAATTGTCAACCTCCAACTACCCATCGAATTTGAGCGAAATAGGTCTAATAGGAACTGAGAAATCGTAGTTTCTGGAAATCGGCCCAGTTTTGGACATTTTGGCACAATTCAGGATTTTTTAGGCAGCTTCAAAAATGTTCCACTCCAGGTTATCATCATTCAGAATACTTCAAAATGGATTTATATGGAAAATACGAGTATCTTGACAAATTTACCACCAAACTATTCGCGCTCATTCCAATACCCTTTCTTTTAAGAATACTTTCTTTTCGAAAATAAGCTACAAATTCTCCGAGGGTCTGGGAAGATGTTACCGCGGTCCGTGAATTCAGACCACCCCAATATTCTAAACCCAACTCAAATCCCCCCCCCCAACCCTACTTAAATAAGGATATTTGAAGTATAAAATTGTCCTATATTCCTATGTTATTGGGGTTTGTAAGTAAAATAAATGAAGTATTATTTCTATTATTCAACTTAGTAATTATTCCAAATCAATTGGAGAATTTTCGTTGTCGAAAATTCATTAACGTTTTTCCTTGACTACATGAGACGTAAGCAATTTAATTGTTCAGTGTTTCGGGGAGCCTCAACGACTCTGGTTATATTTTGGGGGTGCCATGAAATGAATGAAGCACCAGGCAAACAGAAATTCAATAGTTTCAATGGAATAATTTTCTGCTGTAGTTATTATAGCTCCACAATGATGTTATAAAATAGAGTTTTCACGATCAACTGACATGGTCTTACAAGCCAATTTATTCTACTTCGTGAATAAGACAGATTTCACGCAACAAGAAAGAGAGAATTCCAAGGCGAGTTACAAGACTCTCTTGTTGGAGTTGACACTAGCAAAGTGAGACTTGGGTGGAAAACGTTATTAGCTGCGAATGTGTGTGAGCGTAGAGTGACAATGTGCGTCCGAATGTGTCGGAGATCCCAGAATGAAAAAGTGAAACAGAGCGGAAACTGGCTTTTGCGTGGGGAGGTGGAAAAAAAGAGAAAGGGTGACAAAACCCGGTGTTTTGTTGAGGGATCGTCAAACGAACGAATGTACACACATTTATACCATTACGTACAATCAGTAACAGAGTAGAAGGGGTACAGAAACCCTGAAAGGATTACAAGGTTTGCGCGTGCGCAACGACAACCATTGATCTGATCAAGATACATTCACAGGAGATCGATCCTCTACCTATAGCCAAGCCTAAGTCAATTCCGAACCAAAAATATGAAAAAAAATTGGACCATTAGGAAGGTATAGGTAGAAGTTATTGAAATAATGTTGTTTGGAGCATTTTAAGTTTGCTCATGCGCACAAGCTGCATCATTTCCATCAACGGTGGCAGTGTTAGCTACTGCACAGGCGGGAAATAACAGTGTTTGTCACGACCTAATGACCCGTTTCCGCTCAAATTTTAAGGGTAGCAGGTAACTGGCCCCATGTGATTTTTCAGGATGTTGATCACATTCATACATAAATGAACTGCACAAACTGTGTAGTCCGTTTTTGGTCCGATTTAGCCGAAATTTTACTGGTAGTTTGGGACTGGTGCACAATATTTCAATGATCTACTTATCACGCTATTGGTCATACCAACTTTGCAGACCTTTTTTCCTAAATCGGGATAGTGTACAAAAACTACCAGTCAAACTACTGTTCTAATTAACATTTGGACCAGAATATGATTGAAAACGCAGCAAATTTGATGATTTTGCGATTAGAACTGGCTTCTACGACTTTCCATCGTACGGTTGCGATCGATTCTTCGTTCCTAGACAAATTCACGAATACCGACTAGAAACTCCACTGCAAGGTAAAACTGACTTGCACTTCCTTGACATCGCCCAATAAAACTACCAACTGAAACCTTGACTGAGGTCCGAACAGCTTGAGGACGCCAGAAAAACGTTCATTAGGGAGTCCTGTGAAGACAGGAGTTGCCTTTATACGAACGCGAGCATCAAAAGAAGTGAAAGGAAATTTAGCGAGCGAGGCTGTGGCTGTGGCGGTTGACTTTTTAGACTCAACTTCCAAGCAAGGTCGCGTCGTTGTATCTGAGTCGTCATTGTTCGTGAGATAAAAAGAAGGAAATCAGCGTTGTAGGAGGCAAGAAGAAAACGATACAAATTATTACACAAAGGTTAATCATCAATAACTTTTGGAATTACTGCCCAAGAAGAATCACGGAGTGAATAAGCAGGAATAAAAAATACGCTACAGTTATTACAGATAGTCTAAAATACGCTATTCGTTTCGGTGTAGTGGTACCTCCCTTTGATTGCTGCATCCAATCGAGCGATCCAGATTTTTTGCACGTAGTCTCTAAGTATAGTCTACAGCCACCTCAATTTCTAGCAGATCGGCAGATTCAAACATTAGGCTAATTTATTTTGAACTGTGTTTTAAACAGCATAAGTTGAAACCATCATTTCAAAACGTGATTTTAAACAAGTTGTACAGGTTATGTATACCAAAAACTTTATAATTTTCGAATTTCCACACAGTGGGAAGAAACTGGCTGATGTGAGGACGAAGACACATTCACTACCATCCATCTACTGCAGAATAAACCACAGCGAAACTCTGACCTGTCGTAGGCGTACTTTGTAGCTACCAATATCCTTCAACATACGAGTACCAGGTATAGCGGGTAGGTAAAAGGGCTCGGAGTCTAGGAACATTTCAGGGAGTTGAAGAAAACATCGTTATATTTATATTGGATAAGGGTTTAGTGGGTTGGGGAACGAATTTTTCATAGGTAACCTCTAGGGGACACGAAATCGAACAAAATATAATAAAATCTCAACGGGTTGGGCGTTTGGAGCACTTAGGAATTGGTCGAGTTTGAAAACTAATAAATAGGCCTAAACATGATGACGTCACTGAGGAATTAACAGCCTCATTATTCTTGAACTCGTCTTGGTAAGGGGTGTTCCATGAGATGAAGTTATTATGCAAAGTGAATCCACTGGTGAGATATATGGACTATTGAGCGGGGCAGAGAGGATCGTATATCATCGCAGGCGCTTTACGCCCAGGGCGTGGGACTAGAGCCAAATTGGTGTTAAGTAGACGAGGGGCGGATCCCTTTAAATCAGTCAGCTACATCGTATGATCCGTATCCTTCATAACTCGTCGTTCAAACACGACAGGAACCAGAAAAAAATTGAAAGCTGCGGAAACACTTTTCGCGTGAGCGAAAATCTCTACTCAAGATTTGACTCCTTGTTTTACCACTCAAAAACAACAATATTCAATAGCAATATGAACAGAGATACACGTTTAATAATTCTGTATTCTGTGAAATTTTTCTTCAACCTAATTTTCTTATACCTAACTTCCTCTCCCAGAAGCACATTTATTGAAATATGTGAATGCTTACGGAACCTCGTCGCTTTTGGACAACAGCAACTCACCTGTAAGCAAAGATACATAAAGATTAGATATCGTCTGTCAAATCAATACGAACAGAAGAACATAGAAATATACATATACATAGAAACAAACCTCGATTGAAAGAAGAACTTCAGGAGTATGACGCAGTGAGAAATATTTAGAAAATTTAATATATTTCTAGTAGGAAGATTAATAATATAGAATTAATGGGGGAGGGTTAAGTACATAATGAATAATATCACAGGAGCAGACACAGAGCGTAATAATGAAGTTATAAAATGAACCTTGGAAGGACCGAGTGGGCTGCACATGTACCCGAAGTCGTCCTTGGTAGATGGGAACACATTCAACTCTTGGCACCGCTTCACGATTTTTCTCTTTTTTTTCTCATTCTTCTTCTTTGAAACGGATCGATGTTAAATAAAAGAAAGAAGCTGGAGGCCCGGTGTGTCATGTGGAAGATAATGAAAAAAGAACGAAGGGAATGAAGGGGTAGCGGCAGATGGCGCTTGGCGAGACGTTTCCCAACGATCGCATTCCTACGTCCATAAATCTGTGCGTTGTGTACTTGTGCAAAGATAGATACAATGCGTGCGAAGTTTCGGATCTATATCTGAACGCATCATTAGGGATCTCAAATCAGCACAATATCCTATTCGTTTCATTCAGAACGCTCCAAAACGAACAACCACGGAACAATTTTTTTTAAACTTGGCAAAATAGATGAACTCATTGTAATAGCTTTTTTACTTTGAATAATCGCTTACATTTAACTCCAGCTCGCATCTGACATAACTTCTTGATACCTAGGTGAAGTAGTGAAATTATACAGGTTTTTGCAACACGTAAAATTGTGAAAACCATGGGCTAAGGAATAGCCAGTGTCTACTGACATTTTGAGGATTTCATGTAAACACTTTCCTAATTAGGACTTTTTCCTTGATTCCTTTCATCTGGTGGGACTACAATACAACACTGACCTGATAATTAGATCTAGCGCTTCAAAGTAGTGCACAGATGAGTTTGAAAAGAAATCCCAGGAAAGATCACCAAAGGGAGTTTTTTTTTTTAAGAAAAAGGAAGACATTTTACCCCTTGTGATTCACTTAGCCGATCTTTTTCAAGAGAGAGTCTCACAAACCTCCGATTTTATTCTGCAAAGCGTAAAGTAGCCTTTTAACCTGGATTTTTTCGGTTTTATGGAGGGTAAATTGCCGACCGCGACCTCCTAACAGAAATCACGCTATCGCGTCGTATTATTTTGGACTTGACTGTGATATCAAACACGTGTTTAGCATTGAAGCAACGCTAGCGTGCCACCTTCGAAGTTTTATGGGACTCATTTCACCTCCCACGCCAAGTTTTATATTTATAAAAAACGACCTTGGAAGGTGAGGGTATTGATGAGGACGATGCGGAGTTTTTCGGGTTTTATTCTTTGTTGAAGGTTGGAACGGTTCTGGATGGGAGTGCTGATATAGGTGGGTTTTCCAAACCAAATTCAGACTTATCCATTTCAAATGCAAAATTTTTTCAATATTCATGTTATGAAATATTGACAATAATTAAAATTTGAAATGAAGTATTCCGAATTTGATTTGGAAAATTGTAAATGTTGATCTGAACGAAGCTTCAGCAACCTTTGGTAGATATTGAAGCCAAATTCGGGCTACTTTCGTGACTGAAATGGAAGATTTCCAAGGGGCGCATTTGGTGTTATGAAAGTCTGTTAAGAGTATTTGAATACATATTAGTAGTTATACATATTAGTAGCGCAGAACACTATGCGCACACTCTTGTGAATATTCGCATATTCTGTATTTTCCAACTTCCAGCGGCAGTTGCAATCATCTTGAATATTCTGACCTTGAATAGGTACTGCGAAACCTTCTGATATACAGTTTGTTCCAACTGAAAGCGCAGTTCGAAGATATTCGAAAATCTTCAAGCCGAAGATCGCAATCAATTTTGGTTTTGGGAAACGACCTTGAAAAAATTCTAATATTAGTTTTTATAAATTCTAAATTTTTAATTTCAATTATAAATATATTACAATTGAGGCGTTTAGTATCAAAACCGGATAACTCCACAAAACCAAAACAACAGTTTGCCCCACTGTTTCTCATGGTTTTAGTACAGTTTTGAACCCAATATTTTGGGAGAATGAAGTTCTTTGGTCAAACTTGTGAAAAATGTGAAATAAACGAATTTTCGAAATTTTGGAGTTATCCGGTTTTGATACCAAACGCCTCAATTATTCATTACCCAACTGAATAGGTATTAAATCTGAATCGCGGATTTTAATTGCAACAAACCTGAAATTAAGTAGGTAGATACCTAATGTTTAGTAGTATTGTTTTCGGGCAAGGCATGTTTCAAGCTGAACGTTTATTTTAGAACGGAAAACTATCACGAGGATGCCGTAAATACTTAATTCTCCGGAGATTAGCGAGATGAAGAACATTGATCAATATTAGTTCAGGACAAAGTGGACTGTCTGTTCGTGCCAATAAACAATAATGCCGTGAAATTCGTGACTCATTTAGAGCGAGGGAGAAACAGGGATTTAGATAGAGAGACGGATGTGAAAACAGAATAGAAATGAAAGGGACACACGAAATACAACGTGTTCGCTTCACATAAAAGGACGATTCTGACGGAGCCAGATTATAATTTCATAGCAACAGAAAACACCATCGGACCCAAACAACAGCCCTGTAGTAGGCCAAGGACCTCGGAACGAAAAACAGACCGGGAAAACCGGTCGGGTCTGGAAGGGGTAACCGTTTAGGAAGGTAATTTCTGGGTCGGAGAGGGTATATTGTGGGTGGTTTTGAATAATAGAAAACCACCTTCTCCTTGACAGGGTTGGCGTTGGCGCCGGATTGATCGATTGGTGCGTGGCCTCGACGGACAGGCAGGGGAAGCAACGACAACCCTGATGAAGTGGAAAATCATCATCCACAAGTCCGAGACCTATAAGGTGTTTCCTGTCTGGATAAATTGATGAATCACTGGAATTTTAACGGGCTTTTCATCAGCGTTGAATAATATTCAGGTTACTAAAGAGACCGATTAATAAACTCAATCAGTAAGACACGGGTACTCCATCAGTGCTGAGCTTCCCACAGCTATTCGCATGCCGTTATGAATTCAAATTCCTGATATGATTATCAACGATCATTCAACTTAATACGAAAAATTCATCATTCTCAATGTATTCTATTAGAAAATACAATTTGTTATGTAATCCGTATAATTTTAATGAATCACACTACATTCTCAGCAAAGATGATTTTAAACTTATACAATCAACACAAAATATACAATAACAGCTTCAAATGAGTAACAAAGTTCCGGTCATGCAGTCAGAACCATTTTTTAGCCATCATTCGGCGTTATAAAAAAAAATTTAGTGATTTTTTTACCATTAGATTCAAAAAGTGGTTTGATTACCTGCCTCGTCGAAAATTTGGCACTGATTCCACATATATGCTAAAAATTCGTTCACATGTATATTATCTACATGGTTTTCAATTAAATATGGATGCTCCTTCTTATATTACCATGTAATACCACTGCATTTTTCCCATAACCGACCTGTCCGACATAAAAACAAAATATAGATGTTATCAGCAAGTTGAAATTATACACAGGAATCAAGAAAAATTGTACGAACACTCAATATTGTTCAGAAACTCCTGAGAAATAACACTACAGTGCGCCAAAATTTGGCTTCTCAAGGTCACCAGTCGATGTGAGGCGATTTGAACAGATCTGGATTCTTCTAAATAATGAATTAGGCGCCAGTATGTAAGGCGATACGCAGAATTGTTTTCAACTGGAAGCTGGATGACGAGACCCGAACGGAATTCGAGTCGATAAAAGACAGTTGCAAGTTGTTTATTTCGGCTGACCCCCGCTCAATAGCCATCATCAATACCAATGGGCATAAATATAGATAACCCCTGATCCGTCGGCAATTTATTAATAACGATGTCGACAGGGCAATGAATCGGATATGAGATTGATACCGAAGAAACTAAAAAACACAAGCCAACAGAGAAAAATTCTGGAGAAGTGATTCACTGCAATCGGCCGACTGTCTTTTAGGACGCAATACAAAGGAATTAACACAGTATCAGCGAAAGGATACGCGAAAAATACAAATAATATGCAAAGAAGTGCTCAAATATGGAATTAATACCAAGACTTCAAATGACCTATTCAACGCCGCAATAGATCAAATACAAACAGGGGTGTGATTGATATTATTTGTCGCAACGATACGTCTCGTGAAGGTGATTTAGTCACATCCTATCCGGTGGATTGTAGATGGGCTTTATACTCTAAATTGGAACAGTTCTGAGTAATTTTTGATATCAGAACTGGAGATCGTACTGGGAATACTCCAAAAAGACGGTAATTTTTTTTTCTATGGTGATCCTGGATTAATAATCCAATAAAAGAAACACAACCAGGTATTCTCACTATTTGGTCACAGGTATCTTAAATATTTCAATCAGATCCTACATGATACCTACTCCTACATTAACCAAGGGAAATCAGTGGTCCTCCATTAGCGAACCACTAAACATAATAGTGGATCACAATCCATAGATGAAGGAGATAGTCACAATAATCTAAAGCAACGAAGGAATTCCTGCTAAACTAAAACTAATCATTATCATGGGAATGAAAACGCTAATCTAAAAAGCTCTCATTAAGGAGATTATTATGTGATGAATCATTAGAGTGGAGAATTTCTGGAAATTATCACCAAACATAACAACCTAGACAGATAGGTTGGGCACACCGTGAATAATACAAGGAATGGCGAATAGGCGGGTTCATATAGGTACCTAAAATATTATTTTGAATCAAGTTATTCATCTCAACGCTTTCTATTATGATGTTATCTTTCGATTATGTGTACAATTAAGAACCTTTCTACTAGGTACTGGTTGCACCAAGTTCTGCCTGAACACAGAAGATCCGATGTTCATCCATGTTTGATGTAAAACGCTGCAAAATAATTACTCAGCGATTCAGTATTTTTACATAGATAATTCAACTAAGGAATTCTCCCCCTGTGCTTCGAAAACAGTAACTACCTACAATTTGATGTTGTTCACAATGTTTCTTCTTCACAAGGAGTACCTCAGTTATCTTTGTATCCGAAAATATCAAAGGCATGAACGAGGGATGAGTATGAAACTCGACTAAATGAAAATAATAGGTACGATCGTAAAATCAGCTGATTTTTGAATATCACAATTAGACCCCCTTTTGTTGTACCACTAGATTCAAATCGATTTGCGATGTGCCAGAATAAAGAAAGAAACTATTTTTTTGCTATTCACGATCACTTTCTTGAATCACCTGAAAAAATTACCCAAGTATTTGATATCCGTGTTTTACGAAATCTGAAAGACATTTTTGTTGTCTAACTCTTTACGATATTGTATTTTGTCTATTTAGCGCACATGACCCCATGCAGTTGAATGTGCTCAAAAAAGCGATTGACGATCGGGTCTTTGCATGAACTTTTGCCATTCAACCCTTGAGCCCTTATGGGGAGAGAACAGTAGTTGGTCCTGACTGCTCCTGGTGGTCTCATTCGATCGTAATCATCGGAATCACGTAGGCTATTGGAAGAAGTTTTCGGACTTTTTTGAAAAATGTGAAGTGACAGACAGCAATAACGCCAATCTTCGATGCATAACTAGATTTCAAACGATACCAATGTACCAAATTTCGTTCGTTTTTGTCAAAGTTGGGGCCAGACTGTCGCAAACGGGGGGCGGACGGATTTTTTTTCGATTTTCGGATTCTACGTAATATTGAGTACCTCAACCTTGTGTGAGTGTACCTTGGAATGTAAAACACCGAATATGAGAGGGTTGAATGAACAATTTCTTGCTATATTACCTACTACGGTTCTTTATAATAATAAACCAAAATCGATTCAGTCAGCTACCTTTGTAGTATGAAAACGATGACTGAAAAGTTATACATCTACTTACAAAGTCACCTCTCAGGTTGTGGTAGACTCAGGTTGTGTTGTTTAAATCTCCACAGTAGGTACCTTCTTTGCACGAGCGATTGCAAAGCGGAAATTCCTATTTTACGAAATGCAACATTCCCACTCACTCCAAAGTGTATGTGTAATTTTTGTTTGTTTGGAGGATTTCAGTTCCCCCAACGCATATTTCGTGTTAACCCTTTCCCCTGAGTATTTTGTAATCGTACACCCGGTTCTTGAATGGAGCCGGCCATGCTAGGAATAGCATTTCCCATGTGTTTATACCCCGTCTCGTCTCATCGATCTCTGAGCAGATCTGGCCTTAACTTTCATTTTCAAACATCCTTCACGCGACTGTTATGATATCCAAGTTTTATAAATAGCCTTACTCAGCTTCCCAACCCACTTTTTTGGTCTCGTGTTTTCCACATCCTAGTACCTAGCTACCGTCAAGCGTACATCTGTTTCCGGCACGATACGCTTGGGGTACATTAGCCAATCGTTTTTGTTCTCACAAAAAATCACCATCCAGAGTTCTGGTTCAGAGTAATGGACGATATTATCATGATTTTATTAACTCTCCAACGAAAACAAAACCCATGCTATAAGATAATACAATAGTGCTGCATTTTCTATCCTCTTTCTTTACACGTGAGAACGAATAGGAAAAGGTGCTTTCTGGGGGAATAGATCAGAAGAATTGACGATTTGAAATCATCGCTTTATGATGGAGTGATTAGTGATCAGCCAAACCAGCTGACAGCATTCATCGCACTTTTCACTACCCAATTTTTTGGACTTTCCTCTACTACTTCTCTTCTTCTCCTACTCACATAAAAATTAGGGAATCCAAATTACATTCTCACACAATATTTTGATACATTTTCTAGAAAAACCATAAATACGTTTCCGTTAATTAGCACCTTTCACAATCATAGCAGCGATCTACACGTTAGACTCAACTGTCACAGCTCAAGAATGTAAATGTATTATGCAAGGGGTCATTACAATTTTCTTCCCTTCTCACTGCGAAAAGTTATGGTTATCTAGAATTGGTAACGCATTCTTGCCTTGTGAAAAGGACAGCGAATAAAGAATATTATTATTATTATTATTATTATTATTATAACGCTCCATAAATGTTGAACAATCAAACATTGAGGATAGCTCAATTCAGTTCTGCGTGATGATTTCCACCGTTCCTCTACCTTACTAGGTAAGCACCCTGAATGAAAGAGTAAGGTGTGTTGCAGGTGTTACCACACTCATGTCATTGGTCAGTCAGGAACATCCGCTCAACACACACTCGAGCGACAAAAAACCAGAATAAATCCGCCACGGTTGGCTGAAAGAGACCATGAGAAACTGGAAAATCGTGATAATACCTCGAGGAAAAACTAAGCAATTACTTACTCGTACCTACATCCGTTTTTTCTTACAATTAGTTTCAACCGAAATACATGTAGTATAGATGAGCGTTGAAAAGGATTCCCCATAGAGCTGCATATTTTTTGTGACTCGAATCTTATAGTTACGGTCTGATGGGCCACATAAACCGATTATCAACTTTTTGAAGTAACACATTCTAAACTAATGTGAATAGGATGGCTAATTACTGAAACCGGAACTAAATTCCACACTGATTCACTAAAGCCAGGTAAGATCACGTAGGGAGACCTCCTTTGTTCGTTCAGAAAGCCCAGACATTTGAGCAACCTTCCCATCGCCCGAAACTTACTATGACAAATCAACAAAAAAATCACTAATAATAATACAAAAAATTATGAGATCGTCGGCCGTAATTTTTGGACCACTTTTAGGGTCCAAAAGGTTTTTGGGAAAAATAATATCTTTATAGAACATAAAATAATATGGCTTATATTCGGAATCAGCATGAAATGTCCTGTAGATTAGAGTAGCTCATCAACAAATATTTTTAAACAAATTTAGAATAAGTTAAAATTGCCAGAAAACATTCAGAAAATTGTTCTTTGAAAATTCGCTCATTAATTCGTGCTGCATGGCTGGAACCTCGACTTCCTTATTACCGTTGTTCTCAGCACGATCATGCCGGGTAAAAAATTAGAGTACCTATATTTCGTTGTTGTGAATCCTGTGGTAGTTCTTAATTACGAGAAAAAAACACGAAACGAAACTCGTACGAAAATTAAACGCTATTTTTTTCCTCTGATTCACAAAAACCGGACATTTAGCGTTCCGATGAGGGCTTACTCTGCACACGTGACACTTCCTTGGTCATCCTACAGTAACCAAAGTTGGCATCAATGTCCATCGAAGTCGATAATGCCAAGTTCAAATCATCCAAATAGGGTTGCAAAAAAAAATACACCCACAAATGTGTTACATAAATTTACCAAACTGGTGGTGGTGGATGACCAACTTCTGTCCAGTACAACTGTCCACGAGAATCAGAAGATTCTATAAATAAGGGGGACGATTTCACGGGTATTGACGATCGTCCGTGGGCGAATTCTCCCCTCGTTACATAGATGGAAGCGAAATGTTAATTGTCAGGAAACGTTAATTCAGCGGTCCCGAAAACGAACCATCTGTCGGACGACCGGAGGAATTTCATTGAAATTGACTAACGATGGAGCGAGTCTTTTGTGAGGGCAATGAAGTGGTTGACGTGGAGTGATGGGTTGGCGTTACACTACATCTCAACCCTCTGGATAACAATACTTGGTCCAATGAGGCCCTTCCATCATTCGGGAATGAGCCGGGAGTGTGAGTAATGATTCGGACAGTTTTGACTGAGGATTTTGTTTCAATGAACATGGGGACGGGTCCTTTATAAGGGGAACGGGTTTAGTGAGCGACCAGACAAATCGAGGTATGTATACGATGGCTAAAACTGACTGGAGTAACCGGCACGAAATCCTAGCTGCGTTGATTCCTCGAATCACAGGGAAGATTATGCCACATCTTGATGGTAATAGGGCATCTTGAGTGGTTATTTTTTACCGTATCATTTGAAAGGCCTTAGTGAGGGCTTTCCAAAAAGGTGCAATATGAGGGGTATCCGACGAGATTGAAACTCGCCGAAAATGGGTCTTGTAATTTCAACCTAACTGACGACAGCATGGGCGAGGCCCTCAGCTCCTATCGTGTACGGAACCTAAATGACGTCACTCGCTTCCTTTCGACCCGTTTTCTGGTCAAACCGGGCGTAATTTCAAACCGAAAATTGGCACCAGGGGGGTTGTTTTCAATCAGATTTGGGGTTCAAAATGCAAAATTCCTACCCATGCAAGTTTCCTTTCATAACAGAAACTTAGTGACATCTCATTGCAGTGGGACCAGTGACGTGAAAGGGGGTATACCCAGAGGGTTACCTAGGTAATATCAAAAAACTGGGTATTTACTCAAACCCCAATACAATACCCTTATCGCAAATAAATACCCAAATCGCAAAAAAACTATTGTTTATCGTATACTTCTAGTTTTTCTACCCGTGCCAGTAATATGATTATTCTATTCGTACGTGTGTTCATGGCGTTTATATTTTAGGCTTTCAGAAACGTATAAAGGATTCGATTGTGTTGAACACTAAACGTTCTGAGGAGAAGTTAGGTTTATAGCGGTACAATTAATGGGATGTATAATATTTCATGGTTGGGAGCTGTGCGTTTAGGAAAATCGTCAACAAATTCACAAATACATAGGACCCATTTCATGCCATTTTAAGGAGACCTTGAATCCGAAACCTGGATATTTGGCAACTCTGAGTCGGACTATTCATTTCCAAACATACATCATTCTTTAATGGTATACCTCCCTAATAAAGCATGCTTGATATACATCAATCTATTAAACGACGACCCATTGATCAACACAATGACCAGGAAATGTTTCTGTTAAGTCGACTCAGTTTTTCAGATCTTCAAAATAGTAATCTTTTGCCTCCAAAAATTCTCAAGTGGGAAACCTGCTTGCTCTACAGATATCGACTAGCAGGAGGCCTTTTTCCACGAAACGTTAACTTGACTGACGCACACTTTCTATTAATACTTCATGAGTAACGCTAAACAGGAAACGAGGCTCAAGCGTCTGAGAGAAAAACGCTCATCGGCCTAGGAAAACTGATATTCGTGGAACATTGGGGGGTATACAGGGGGAACAGACGAGGACTTACCAATTAAATAATTCACCGGCCAGACGCCGTCTGTCCCGTTCAATATTCGGGGCCCAGACATGGTGAAGAGATACGTGAGGTCGTTTCCACTTCACGCAAGGGCGGTAACCTCCGTCACTGTTATAACAGTGCACTTATAACAGTTCCCAAATGGGGGAGATCGTCACAGCTTTTACCGCCTGGGACACGCGACGGGAGGCGGACTTCCATTAGGTTAAGTAAATTTCAAAATCGATAGTCGTCTCGTCTCTCTTTATTTAACGTTACGTGGACAATGCGATGAATTATTCAGAGAAAAAAAACCTGACAGACATGACAGGAGCCGGGAAAAAGGGAAGAATTACGATGTTTTCAAAGAAAAGATAAAAATATGAAGCATGAAAGGTATCCCGTTCACTCACACAATCAACTCTTAATTCAATTATGAACTTGATCAAATCTGGAAAACAAGGTACTTAACTCGCGTTTAAATTGTTATTCAAGGAGTAAATCACAAAACCACCCAAACCTGTAAACACGATAGAAATAGAACATCAGAATCGAGTGGTATACATCAACACAACCATTAGCAATAAATATTTGATTGACTCATTAGGTTTGTTCCAACTACTCGTATAGTTCACCAGGCTCTACTTCTAAATAATATTACGCTGTTGGACGTCAAAAATAATTTTAATAAGTATTTCACTGAATCTCACGATTTAAAAAATCATACAACAGGCGGTTGTACATGTACAGGTCTAGCTATGTCGAAGAGCATCATTGAACAATATAAAACGCACTAAAACCTTGAAATAACTTGAAATTTCGAGTGAGTCCCAATTCATTCCAACCTAACTCAACTTTCTCCTTTAATGATCATTGTACCGTACCTAGTCAAGTTTTATACCAACTTGAAGCATAAAATATCCTTTGATTTGTCGATCGCCTTTTCAAAAGACATTCGTTCACTTTTATGAATGATGTTAATAACGCTTCTTGGAATTCTACGGATGTGAAGAAGAATATAATGAACTGACCTGGATTTAGCTAGCAATAGCTCAAGTACTTGTCATCGTAGTCAAACTGACTAAAGGTTATTACCTCCATTCGCGAATGCTTTCAATGATGCAACCAAATAGAAAAGGTAACAACAATCCATTGGAATACATAGTTAGGTTGGTGAAACTAACATAACTTCAGCTGAACCTTGAGAAGACACGTGAACGAGCCAACGATAACCTCCTTCTTCTTTGAAGAAGAATTATAAAATATTTTTGACCCATAAAGAAGCGAAAGTTGTAATTGGATAATTCCAAGATTGGTGATATTAATTGAAGGAACACACAAAAAACGAAAATTAAATGGAAAAGTACTGTTCCAGTGAGAGTAGATTCCTTGTTCTCACTTCAATTGCTCTTTTTTTTTTTAATGCGATACAATGCATAGGTACCGTTAGCAAAAGTTCAAAACACTGCATAAATTAAAATGCTTTCCAAGCAGGGTTGTAATATAATTCACAAAACAATTAATCGATAAAACAGGTACCTAATTAACATCTTTCTTTGTCATTGGAACCATCAAGAGCAAAATTTACCTTGGACCCAAATTCTAGAACTTGCCAAGTAAAGCGATCCATATTGAGATTTCCCTAGAAGCTACAACGCCTCCTCAAAAGGAGTAGTAAATCTTTTCAAGATAGTTAAGGCGAGGCTGGGAGGCATATATTGAAATTTATGGGAAGGTTAGGACCTTCAGAGAGAGTTCATGAATGGGAAAAGATGACCCACGGGGCGTCACGTGCGTAGATGGCCGAGGGGCAGATTAGATAAGCGGCGACAGGAAGCAGAAGTGGCAGACTGGGTAGGGGCTTACCTGGCCGACTTGATAACGTAATGTGGAGCTGGACCATCTGACAGGCAGATAAGAGACCTGTGGCCCTGGGAGGACCCCAGATAACCAAATGTAGAGGTTGTATGAAAAATGAACGGACGGACACCCTGGTCAAGTCCAAAATCAGATCAGAAATGTTCAGTATAACCGGTTCTTCGAAGAGGTAGATTATAACATCTCAGACCGTTATCTTAATGATGTGTTTATTGGATCCCAAAACCATATCCACTCAGAGAGTTTCGGAGAGAGCTGTATCAAACGTTATTGCCTATGTACTTGATACGATCAAATTTTGCGTATCTCTCCTGAAAAGAAGAACCGGAAAATCATGTACCAGCCAATTACGTAAGTCATCAGACACTGACACAAGGCTGCGATAGAAATGTGTAAAAAAAATCTCTTTGATTCAGTATTTTATTTTTGATTCAGTAAAAAAAAAACAATTCTCATCTTGGTCTTCGGTGGCCTTGCTTTGTATATCTAACTAACCTAAATCAAAAAGTTTGGGTATTCCCGTGCTTGTAAACAATAAGAAAATATGAAGTGATATTGATATGAAATACGACTATACGAACATTGTAGTTTTACACAATGCAGTGGATAGTGAAATCATTGGCAACTCAAAGCGAGTTTTAATAACCAGGATTCCATAGTAAACGACTCTAAAGCACAAGACTTGCCTTTAGCAGACGAAATATAATTTAGGGGACTGATGAAGCGTTACAAGTGTAGGGAAATGGAAAACGAAATGAGCCATAAAGTCGAAAACAAATCTCTTCCCGAGTCTAATCTATTCGGGCGATTAGTCGACAAGGCAGGGATGACTTCACCCGCCCCCGAAAGTGGTTCGTTAATCTTTTACGCGTTTGCCGAGCACGGACGGCAAACTGGGACGTCCATTTTCCACCCACAGGGTCTAGACAGTAAATAAGAGAGGATAGATGAGGTTTCCTCGTAAAACTCAATGAAGCGAGAGTGAGATGAATGAAAATGTCCGAGATTTCATTGGTAAGAGTGAGACGCAGTTTTGGGAAGAACGGCTCAAGAACAGCTGCTGATGCTAGGCTGCTGATCCTGGTGGAATGCCGGATCAGTTGACAGATAAATACAAACAGGTGATCAATAGAAATTTTTGCATTTCCAGCAGCTGAGAGCCGGCCAGGATTGGAGGAACAGCTCTACAGGAACCCACTCTACATCCGATAGGCATGTCGCGAAGACATTTTCTCATACACGAGGACGCCAAAAAGTACTGAAAATGCTCATGCACTTACGACTACCACAACTTAGTTGGTAGACGGTAGACATACAGAGTTTCATTAGACTACCGTCTTATCAACTATGCAGATAACCTTAAATGCATTTTGTAAGTGAATTATGCAGCAAGGGTACAGCGTTGAGTGACAGACCCCAGAGGCGAATACTGTTAACTAGATAAATAAGGTTGATCAATCCGTCCCAACGGGCTCCTTCCCATTTAAACTTTGATGGCAGGGGACCAACCCCACTTGTCACTCATGTATGCCTTGTACGGGGACAGCCATGACATCTCGGTCAAAATGAGATACATGAGCATCACGTATGATACATTATAAGGTAGATGGACCCTACTCAAATGAAGAGGACGCTTTTGTGAGAAACATTCCGAGGGAAGATAAATTGAAGATAAGTATTATAGATTGAGCTCTCATGATGAGTTCCTGATTTCGTTATAAAACGATTTTTTCATCGTCAGGTCTCAGCTAATTTTCAAAATCATACGTCCCGATTACGATTGGTGCGCTTAATAGCAACATTCAAACGTCATCGATAAAATTGAGTAAATAGTAAATTTTAGGATTGATTGACTATAAAACTTTAGTACTGTAATAGTATAATTGCAGTAAGTAATATTAGCAAACGATTTTGGCCAAACCTACAGGGGAATTCTTGTTCTTGCATTCCAAGGAGTAGGTACCTAAATATTACATCTAAGATCATACAATAAATATTAATAGTATAATTTCATGTTACATGAATATAATATCATATTAGAAATTGAGACGTTAGACATGTTTCGGTTGTTAGGTTACGATTTGTGAGATTGAAAAAGTGGATTGTTTTTTGTTTGTTGAATTGACATAAAATCAATACAAACTGTTTTGTGAGACGTTTTGCTATGTCCTTTACAATACTAGGGCAGTGGTGGAACAGAAAGGAAAAGTTGAACAACTTCCATCTAGGGAGTTGGCATAAATGAGCAACGTTTGTTACCCCAGGTTTTAGTATGCCTCAAATCGATTATAAGGTCACACAAAAAGGGCAACACTGTTGATTAGAAGAAGAACTACAGAAGATTATCTCAAATCCCAACCTGTGTACCTAATGTAACAAGAATTGAAATTGTTTTCAATCAAACAACGCTTCTTTGACATGATCGAATAAATCATTGAAATGATGGGCGACGAATCAATGGTCAGACTCCCCTTTTGTTGAGTTCAAGTCGGAACAATGCGTGGAAAAACGGAGACCGGACAGGATGTGAACACTTACAACAATCGATATATCGAATCGTTGAGTCAGTGGCGCCAATGAATCACCCTCATCGATCTCGCCTGTTGTCACTAATTTTCCTTTCCGAGCCAACTTACTGAAAAACTTCAACCCCTAAAAACGCCCCTTCCATTTCTGTCCACTTGAGCCCCAAGCGTGATTACTCATTTTATGAGCTTTTTTCTGTACTCCCTCCGGTCTCTCCGTAAGAAACATCGTGTCCATCTATCAACTTTAAGGGCATTAGAACAATGAAAAATACCCCAAATGAATAATTGTTCTCCATTTTATTCATTTCCATCTGATAGTAGTATGATTTCCTTAACGTAGTAATAAACAGTGTAATTTCATAGGGGGAGGCCATCCTAGAGGCGCTGCAGTGGAAATCATAATTGTCTTCCATAAGCCACTTCTCTTTTCTTATTTATCTCTTCTCCTGCTCTCAGCAACGGAAGGGGTGCGCTGTCCTCCAGCCCGATTCTGAGGCGTCTGATCTTCGCTCTTGAGCCTCGAAGTCCCAGAGAGGCAGTACAGATGATCGACATTTTGTCTTTATTCGAAACCATCCGGTTATTGGCTATCCATGCCTGTTCCACTTGTCCGCAAGTGCATTTGTCAGCGAATGCAGAATTTAGAACCCCAACGCATGAACACAGTAATCGTGTGAGTGAGGATCTCAAATGCATTGTTGAGAATCTCTTGATCAAATCCAGAAAACTAGGTTCTCTATGTGGTAGTACTTATACACCTACAATCACTTGAATAAGCTAAAATTTTCAAACTTTTTACTTAGTTGAACTAATGTACTTGGTCACTATATGATTAGATATGGACTATGCAACAAATGTAGTTAAATGGTTTTTACTTGAAACAGAACAGGAACTGGCCAATGGTACCCTTTCGAAGCGAAGGGTCTACCACGCCCTTGCCGCACGCCCGATCACTGAACAAACAACAACAAAGGGAAGGGACCCCATGGGGAAAGCATTACCGTAGAAAAACATCCCTTCTCGGTGTTGAAGCAACCTTTTAACTCTTATCTTCACGAGGCAGGAAATCGTGCATGATTGCCCATCAAGAGCTTTCAGGCATTTTCGAACTGAAACGACTTTTCCATTCCAGAAACCATTTGGGAAAATGAAGGGAATAAGAGCTCTCAGTCCTTACTCTTAATGGAAGATTACCTCAATTGGTTATCCCAAACAACAAAATACACCAATAAACACAGGAAGATATATATGAAATTGATGGAAATTATGGTTGGATGTAGAATAATTCGAAAGGAAAGAAGAAGAGCTCTCAGTCCTTAGTCGTAATGGAAAAATACCTCAAATGGTTAGCCCAAACAACAAAATACACCAATAAATACAGGAAGATATGAAATTGATGGAAATTGTTGTTGGATGTAGAATAATTCGGAAGGAAAGAAGAAGAAGAAGAGCTCTCAGTCCTTACTCGTAATGGTAAAATACCTCAAGTGGTTATCCCAAACAACAAAATACACCAATAAACACTAGGAAATTTATGAAAATGTTGGTTGGATGTAGAATAATTCGTTCCTCCATCGACCTAGAAAATTCAGGTGTAGATACCTAATGCCTACCTACCTGTTGTTTCTGGATAAAAGTTAGCAGAAAACAACGCAAAGTTTTCCCATCGGAGATTGGAAGTTTGGGAAGATCACAATCGAAAACCTTCATCGCCTAGTTGGAAATGAGACTCCTCCTCACCCTCCGAAAATGGAAGAATGGAGGAACTCCGGCCGAGACTGGAAATTGAAGAAGAAAGTCATTAAAAGTTGAAATTATACGAAAAAAGTGCCTAAGCCCCCTGTTTCTGGCGCGCTGAAAAATTAGAGTCATTAGCGAGACAAAACAGAAGTGGAACAGTATGCAAATGGGTTTCCACAAGGTGTGGATGAATCCGAGTTTTTCTCTCTTCTTCAGCGAGAAGTTGCTCGTATCCATTATGACCACCGAAGAATTTTGCTTTTCAGCAGTTGACTTTTTCCCTTTTCCTGAACAATGGAGGGGGTAATGGGCTCTGCAGGTGTGTTATTAACTCTTCAGGAAAGATCGATTTTTCATTGTATTAACCGCTCACAATTTTTCCACCTAAAATCGAGGTGCGCAATATCTAAAACATACTCGGAATTCTTGTGAACTATTAGGTTTTTGTTATTTATTGCCAAACGTATAATAAAGTTTGGTGAATTCTATTGGTTCATAATGAGCTAAAAACGTCTGCCAAGTGGCTTTGGTAAATAAGAGAGCTTCCTAGATTCTACATTGCGGAGCGTTCTAGGGAGCAAACCACCTAGGACCTAACCTGCACATTGCACAATCACTGTGAAATTGACCGAAATCGGGTAAAAATTTGCGGACACTCATAGACGGACGGACACGCGTTTAGGAAACATGAAAAACGAGGGGAAATTTCGATTTTGGAGGGACAACATTTTCTAGAGATCACAAGGCCTCCTGTTGTAACAAGGATTTTATTGTTACAAGATATGAATTACGATGTTATCATACTGTTTCGCAGAGATTTCTCAGATTTCTACATACAAAAGGAAAATGAAGCTATGTATGAAAAGGAAGGGTACGTACCAGGAGTGACAAAGTCTCGTTATTTTGAAACCTTTTTTCAAAAACCTTTTCACCATTATAGCTCGACGGATTTCGATTAGATTCATCATGAGACACCTACTCTTTATACGGGTAAACTTACAAGTGCCATTACCAACATCTTCAGGAAGATACTTTGAGGACCGTAACCAGTAGACCATTTATGAGTCTATACAAGTAAGGAAAGTAGTGATGTCTTCATTTCTTCCCCAACTGATGTTTTTATTTATTTCTCAAGTTCTACCGAGGTCTTGAGAAAACGCGGTTTTTGTGATGAGAAGAAATTGCAGTTTTGAGATGGAAGCTTTGTGACCAGCACGTACGGAAAACGTCACAACTGCGAGTAGAAAGTCTCAATAAAACCACCTACATGAAATCACAGTTTGGATTTCACGAGTTTCTAACTTTATTTACAATTGCCTTGGAATGGGGACATCCAATTGCCTTGGCAATCAACAAGTCATAGTGGCTTGTTCATTGTAAAGGCTTGATAATAAATTATTATAAGATGTAAATTTTCTATATTTTCAAGGTATCACTCCTTATTTTGTGGAACTCAACATGACTAGGTATTAGGTGACTTAGTTCCAAATTGATAATATAGGTCATAGTCTTAGACGATATATTTCTCCTATTTGAACTACTATGAACTGGGTATTACAACCTATGTAAGATAATCTCAACCTACGAGTTTGTTTGTATAAGCGAGTAGAAAGAAAACAGCTGTAACCTCAACGCAATAATTCTTAGAAATATTTATAAATATTCATTTTTATTTAACCTAGAATTTTAGCAAGTTCTTTCACATCACTTCTATAAGATTATTTTCTCGCGAATCTCGGTGCAATCTCAAAGCTAGGTCATTAAATGACTTCCAAGAATCATAATCGTAAAAATATTTATCAAAAAGAGCTTCCTGTTAAGAGCCATTTGCAAATCTCTAAAACTATTTTAAATCAGCTCTTTTACGTTCAGACTTCAATCATTTTGTCGCATCGCATACTTCATTTGCGATTATATCAGCACTTTTTACCTCGAAAATTCTTATTAAAAAAAAAAACATTTGCAAGAACGGGGAAAATATCTGGAGTGAACAGCATCCTTACCCCAATATCAAAATCGTATATCTAGATTTTATTTACTGACTTCAAAAAAGGAGGAATCCCTGTTCGGGTTATAAAGGGACGACTTGGCTTTCTTTGGATTGTGTCCAGGGCGTAATTCTTTATTTCACGATCCTTATTATTTCTTCCGACACCCGTGGTGGTCCCGTTTCGACTCGATTTCGTTTTGTTAAAAAAATAATTTCGAAAAAAAGGCATGTCTGATTTCTAAAAAATGGGAAATTTTGGGCGAATTCTTAGGACTAGGCGATATTTAGGAATTGAGTGTTTTAGCTTGCTCGATCCATGATATTTATGTGAGGAGTTACATATAGATTTTAACGTAATTTTGCGGGCTGAATCGAATTGCTTTACTCCCAACTCAAAATTTCGACTGGTGTTTATCCAGCGCATACCAAACTAGTCGGACCAGTTTTTTTCAAGCTCATGTGTGCCCAGTCAAGTCCAAGGAGGTGTAAGTGGTTGGTGGTTACTGAATTTCTGAAACTGATCCACTGAATGTAGCTGTAGTGGACGATTTCATTATCATCTCGATGATTCCAATTTGACGCCAATAATTTTCACGAGTTACTAATCTTCAAAATAATTTTACTTTTGAGAAGAGTTCTTTGATGAGAAAATAAATCGTGAAATACTCGAAAGGGCGTTACCCCTTTAAGGAGGCTGATTGTTCGAGATAACCCTCATCTTATGATTTATGCCCACTTTGAGCCGCTTGGTCGTTATATCGTATTATAAAGGAAGGGAGAACTGAACGAATCAAATCACATCTTATTAAAATCCCGGCCTCCCCGAGAGCTATGTTATTGAATCAAAGAAATTGACCCTTCCCTCATGGTTGGGAGTTAACCTCAGTTTACAAAAAGAACGAATTAAGAGGGAATTTCATCTTTTTTCCACGAATCAAGTATCAGATTGTACCTCGAGTTTGGATGGGGGCATTCTTTGAGTGATGCCGCTTTTGATTGGTTCAAAGGCATCAGACCTTTCCCAATCACGAGCGAGAGGATGTCTTTTGAACGAACCCCCTGCGGCGCCAGTTACCATTTAAGACGTTGATAGAAATAGAAAAGGTGTCATCATCTAATAAAATACGTTATGTATGATGGTTATTGTAGAGATGACATCATCGGATGAACTAGCTCATATTAATGTGGCCTTTAATGGGTTAACAGCTTCCTTCTAGAATGATCAATGGGTCAACAACGGTAGTTGGGGTCATCAGGATGATGACATGATAGAAAGCGCTTACAGTGATGCTAAAACTGGTTTGATATGAACAACAAACGACCTGCAATTTTCGTGAGAAGTAAATTTACAACTAAATTTGTGGGAGTTTATGGTGAGTATGGGAATGGAACTCCAGATTCTTGAATCTGCCTTTTTATAAACCTGGCTGAAACCTCAACATCGCAGGCATTCTCGACAAGAAACTCCAAATTCAAGCCCAGAATCACCATAGAAATTTTAAGCTCGAATCAGCAGGTCTTAAAAATTGTCAACATTGTTGTTCTGTACCAGTAGTCGTTTGATTGACTCAGGAAGCAGAAATTTGTAAGAAGTGAAATATACCAGGTTATCGAGTTCCAAGTAGTGCCTCATATCGACTAAGATGTAGCAAAGTCAAATCTATACCTATTTTTCAAAAAATGTTCATCCCTAACGTACAATTTCTAACTCCTGTAGACCTCTAATTTCCAAGTAATTAGTAAATTTGTCTCAAGGACGACGGCCGAGAGTTGAGAAAGTACCATTTTTCGATGCAGCATTATCAGAAACTTCAGTATCATCAAGAAACCACAGACCCGTTCTACTGGAGCAAGTTATAAGAAGTAGAGAGTGTACGGACTATCGATTCAATGGACCACGGAAATTGGAAAAGCCGATTTGTACACTGAATGGGATGATTCAAGATTTTTCGAGGTCCTCCAAAAACAGAGAGGATTGGGGAAATTGTGTTTATGTACTAAAGAAAGGGCATTGGCTCCAGTGGCTGCATGCATCCTGGCCTCGGTCATCTACAGAGAAACAAACAATCCTAAATGAATCTGATTCGATCGAAGATTATTCGATCCTGAGGGCATTTCATCGGAACAACCCTTCCCTTGAATGTCGGCGGAAAAAGAGGCGATCCGGGTAGGCCGGGTTTACCAAACACTTCAACTGGGAGCTAAAGACAACAACACGTGTTTCTTATCAACAGTCCATCAATAGGCCTGGCCCTGTTTACAGCAACGGACTTCGGGAGGGAGCTTCTTGAAATGAGAGCACACATACGAGGATTCAATAACTCAGCGTGAAGGGGAAGAAGACGGGGAAAGACTGGACCTGGATAAGATCGAAGGGCTAAAAGGCTCTTACTGTAGTCTTTGCTTGCAATTGGTATTAAACTTGGTCTTGGGGATAGAAACACTTCGGGTTTGGATGAGTGGTTGAGACGAAGGATGGAAACTGAACTGGATGATTAGGAATCAACGAACACAGACGAAGTCTGCAGCCCCAATGCTGGAGATAGTC
Organism: Lygus lineolaris; assembly: GCA_030264115.1. NCBI lineage: Eukaryota > Metazoa > Arthropoda > Insecta > Hemiptera > Miridae > Lygus > Lygus lineolaris. The sequence continues at coordinate 3,808,846 of JAEMON010000011.1, forward strand.
AGAGCTTTTCAGTGATACAGTAAACAGCGCTCTTTGTTATAAGGTTCCATAAAGACAAAATTGAGGCAATTTTCGGTCGTGATTACTTATATGGGGTTTTGTGTAGCTATCTGTCCCCCTCACATCTAAGCCCTCTAAAGTCCCCTAAAGGTACTAAACGCCGGATCAGAGTTATATTGCTTCTACCAGGGTAGCAAAAGCCCTTGTATCAAGAATTTTTCACTTGCGCTATCCGTTGTATGCTTTCCGTTAGTAACAAAAAGAGTCAGTTCCGTGTCAGTTGGAATGTCTGCGTGTCTGCGAATCTCACAACCTAAATGAATGACATTTTCTGGGATTTCGAAGGTAAGGCGGCAGGGATGGTGACTTCTTCGCTGGCTTATCAATAGCAACCCTGCGCATGAGCAAACTTACACTGGTTGAAACGTGAGTTTCTTACTAACATTACGGTACGATTTCGCTCAAACTACAGGAGTACATGGTTGTCGAGGACAGACCTCCAGATGAACCAATATGAACTTCACCTAGATCGGATCAAATTTAGAATGAATCGCATGCTCACAAGGTTGGAACTTTTGCTTACTCATTTCCCTCTGAATTCTTTTACAATGCGCTCCTCGAGTTTGGTCATGCCTTAAATTATTTATTTACGAGTACACATTTCATTGATCCTTACATTCCCGTTATAGTTATTGATCAAGAGGAAGCTCAGTGCCACGGCAACATGGCAGACTTTTCTATCCATATTGTTATACCCAACACTACACAAACTACTAGACAAATTAATGACAATATTGGTCCGAAGAAAGGAGATGACTGAAGCACAGTCCTTACTCAAGCGCGAAGTACTGAACTAAGTACTATTTTTTTATCATACTATTTATCATCTGTACCTACGACATACCTATTCATTTCTTTATGTACGTAATGTATTATAGTTAATAAAACAATTATGTTTTCGTTGAATTTTGACTTAATTTCTCTGCCTTCGGCTGTATTAGGCGATGTAGTGGCCCGACTCGATCACAATAATTATAGACGGGACCTACATATTTTTATACCCAACTCTACACAAATATTATAGAAATAAATGTCCGACAATATCGATCCTAACAGAAGATCAACTACAGAATACATAACAGAGTATTATATATTTTTTCATGCGATCTGTGGGATCAACGGCCAAATTTATTGTCACTAAGCTAACTCGAAATGACATTTACAGAGACCGCGATTCGACTCAACTTTGGTATCCGATTACGATAACAAACTCAATATCCGACGGGCTTCTCCTCTCAGAAGCTTCGAAATCCCACTTTTCCCGTGTTTCGTTTTTTCAGTCAGTGCTCCAGGGAAATATTCCTAATGGGCCGCCCGAGAGAAGGAAGCTGTTTTGACAAGTTGGACCAAGTTTAGGGCAAACCCCTTTATTCAGAGAGAGGTTTTTCCAACGACTTGGCAGGATGATTCAAATGTACTGTGACATTATGAGCTCAAGAAAATGTATAAGAGTTCATCTAAAATCATGACGTTGTTGTTCGGACATCATCTTACTAATGCTATAAATTTGATTAAAAACTGTATTTTACTCTGAGAAGCTTTCGATCAACCCTCTGCTTGTCATTTTCAACTCTAAAACATAGAAAGGAAATAACGTAGGTAGTAAGGTTAAAGGCAGTGGTACACTAATGATGATGGGTTTGTTGTCAATACCTGGAGTGTTTAGTTATTTCCTGCCAAGAGAACTCTCTACCTGCTGTTGGTAAGTAAATTAAATTTCCTACACATTCATACTCTCCATCAGCTATTGACTTCACCTTTAGTACCTTCCTACTCTTTTTATAGTAAATTCAAATCCTACCTATATTTCCTTTCTATATTGTGTCAGAGTTGAAAATGACAACGGTTTGATCGAGGTTTGATCGAAAGCTCCTCAGAGTAAAATACAGTTTTTAATCGGAAAAACAAGGACTTGTATTGTCATAGCACCTACGCATTGTAACCTAAAGACAAAGAAAAATAAATATGAGTATCAATTTGATATGGTTATTTTTTTCTTGGTCGCTGTATCCTTAGAACCTAATTCGAAAGGTTTGTCATATTATCTCTTTGATACCGCTTCCGACGGTTGACACAGTGAAAATCTGCTGATAATTCGAACGGAGTCATCGCGCATTCTTTCCCCGGCCTTCTTCGTATCTTCTCTATCGAATTTCATACCGCAGCACGAAAGGACCTCACGATCGCACATCCTTTCTGATAAGACCCTTTGTCGCTTCAACCTATCAGACCAGGATGATGGGAGCTGATGAGGCTCTTTCCGAAGTATTTTCTCATCCGTCTCGTTGGAATTCGATCAAGGTTTCGTGTCTTTTCTGTACATAATACACTTGTGAACATCAATCGCTAGCTTTGAACTGTCAGCATTAGCACTTAACTGTCTGAATTGACACAATCCAAAGGAGAAATAGTTCAGTACATTTTTCATTATTAATCGGGGTAGAAGTATAACAAAACTCCAGTACGATAATAATTCATGTAATTATCGACAGAATCCGTAGTGATGTAATTCCTATTTCGTAGGTACGAATTGCACTTATTCAGCAAGATAAGCATGTTGAACTCGGGCAGACTACGCGACGCAATTTGCAGATAGCTCAAATTGAAAGACAAATGTGCTAAGGAACACCATTGCAACGTCTTGATTTCTACCATTTATTGTGTGGGTTAAGATCGTGGAAAATGCGGTTCCTCGGGCAGTTGAGGTCATTGCGCAAAGTGTAATGGGACGACCAGATTGACTGACCGTTGGGGGTCAGAGAAGGAAATGCTTTATTTATCGGAGCAGCTTGCCACTTCCTCTTTAGCCTCAGATGGAAGCCCCTTCAATAATGATAACGACTGTTTGGCCCTGCTATCCACTACTGACTGTCCCAGGGCTGCATTACCGTTCTTGAGGTGATGAAGCGTATTTTTGAAATGCTTCAGAAGGTTCAGGATTATGCATAACAGTTTGATTTTCTAGAACCGCGAAGTCCACAATAATTTTCCGTAGGTACTCCCGTTTCCAAAAAAAAACCGTTTTCAAAATTACATAATATTCATAATTTTTTCTATAATATTCATGAAACAACACTGAAATAGAACTAACATTTCAGAAGTTTTAGAATTTACGTATTCCACAGTCCCGAATACTGCAACTACCGAAATTCGTGTTGACTGGAAATGCAAGTATTAAAATCCTCTTCAATCCATCAACATATTCATCATCAGTAACTCTCACAGGAATGTTCTGGACTGATCCATGATAGTTAATACATGACTAACACTTCGTATTACAGCATTACTGGCCCATCTCAACTCCATTTTGTTCCTATGTATTTCAGTACTTATAATTTTCTTCAAAATAGAAAACTTTGTTGTTAAAACTTCAAATTCGAGTTTTAAAAGCAGTAGCCTACAGCAGCAGTTGCTCTTCTTTTCACGATTTACAACATATCACATAGAAACGCAGAGGTTTGGAACCAATCCGAAAAAGGCACGAGAACAATGAAAACCAATTTGTTCAATGGAGGTCACAATAACTCATAAATTAACGATGAAATATGGGATTTTTCGAAATCTCGGTCGAGAGAAAAAAAACAAGACACCCCTCTCTCCCTGAAACACACCAAACACGAGCTGATTGGAAAGGGGATGAGAGAAACGAGCACAGTTATTGGTGCTAAACCCCCTTTTCAGAGGCGTAAACATGGGAACAAAAACGGGAGAATGAACAATAAAAAAACGAGGTTTTTAGGCCTCCGCCGTAAAAAAATTTGTAAATATTTGCAAGCTTGCAACGACCTTATCTGTCCAAATATTAATATTGGCGCATCTGGTGCAAACTTCGGAAACATGAATAACGGATTATGAGTGGGGGCTGTGTTTGGTGTTTGCCGATAGGGGAGATACGTGTTGAGGCGTGTGTTTTCAAAAGGAATCAAATCCATTACCTTCATCACCATTACCAGAAATAATTCCAATACCACACATGCTCAATCGTGAAATTCGTAGAATACTATCATCACTATTTCCAGTCCCCTCTTGAAGCCTTCAACCAAGATTCAATGTAAATGTAGAGAAAAGATCAGAATGACATGGAATCAGCCTTCCCGGTCGGACGTTGACCCATCATCAGCCACCCAAGAAGGTTAGCAGCCGAAAAAAATCAGTGACTGAATGAGAGAAATAAAACCTGGAAAAATGAGAGAAAGTGAATAAATACCTGCTGGTAGAATGAGAAGCACGAACCACGAGTGATGCAACCACACAGAATAAGAATGATTTGTCAAAACCAAAAAGGAAGAAACAACAATATAATCAACCTCGCAAAGCAGGTTGGTGTTTGACTCCTTGATAGCCTTCCTATGTCATGCACACTATCGCTTTAGGACTAGTCAGTCATTTCTGATGTACTCACTAAGCTTCCAGCTCACACATTTTCATGTGAAATTTGGTATTTTGTTGGCATTTTCACACTATAAATGACCACCAACCATTGATTTTACTCCAAAACATCAGTTTTAAGGTAGGTACCTCATGTATCTTTACAAAGCAAGTTACCACCTATACTCACCTACTGAAATGATGAACCTACCACCAATGCAAGGATGGTGTTCCAACCAATTCTACCGTTGGCAACACGTTTCTCTATGCACTTACAATATAATTTGAAACCATGATGCGGCTAATCAATGAAGCAAAAGTAGTCGGTCAAAATACCCCGAAGAAGCCAAAGCAACGTCTTCACCCCTCAACCTCATTCGTTGGTTTCTTGTTTTCGTTTTTTTAAAATCTTTGTTATTTAATTTAGCATGAATAATATAGTTAGTGAATATAGCTCCACCCGAGAGAATGGATGTGTGAACAGCTCATGGAAGTAGGAATAGATTCCTACTTCCATGAAAAAGATTCACTCTTCTGCTTGAGAGCATTATGTCGACAATTTGGGGGAAAACAAATCCTTGACGATCCTATTTCTCAAATTCTTTGTTCCGAATTTATTGTTAGGATGTACCATTGCCAATAAAAGTTTCATGTTTTTGTCTTCACGGTTCACGTTCTAACATGTATTTCATTGTACCTCCTTTCTAAGTACATACGCTGTTTTTCTTAGTCTTCGTGTGCAAGAGTCACTAATGATTTATTGTAGTAGGTAAATGCGTTGCTACTGCTAGGTAGATTGATGGGTCAAGTTTCAACCTGAAACATTTTTCAAATAAATATTGTTGGTTTGTGCCATCGTAAGTTTAATACAAGTGGATTTGAGGGTTGAAGAAAGACTGGCTTCTTCTAGGTATAATGGTCCAACTAGATTCGCTTTATTAAATTGGCCTCATCAGGAACTTTAGACATGATTTCCATGGGATTTTTCATGGGGTTCTGATTGTATAGTGTGTAGAGAAGTATGCTGCCAGCGGTAGAATAAGTTTGGAAAATCTAAACCCATCAAATCCCATGGAAATTATGCCTAAAGTGCCTGATGTGGCAAATCTAATAAAGCGAAACTAGCCGGACCGTTATACCAAGAAGAGGCCACAGTCTTTCATCAATCCTCAACCCCTATTCGAATGTCGATGTAGAGTTCTCTACATTATTGACTTACCATGACAGAATCCCGACAAAAGTGAACAACAACCACATCGTTCTAGGGCAGGAAAAACACGATGGTTACAAAGGAGTTGAAATTCGGAAGCAGGGCATGGGTAGGTGCTCTCTTGTCAACACAGAGATCGTATCGTGAGCCACTAGAGCATGTCTTCCACATTTCTTTCACATTTACTTCTATTCCACAACACGAATGTACAAAATGACCTCACAAAAGCAAAACAACAGTGTGGAACGCGGGAGCGGCGTCTGTGTTTACCAGAGCAGGTGGAGCGGGAACAACCACGCCTACCTCCCCCATCACTATACATTCACTATGATTTATCGGCGGAGCAATGTCAAGGATAACATTTTCCCGTCGCAAACCCGTTTCAGTCGGTAAAGTATTATATCCCTGAGGCTCCCATATT
>JAEMON010000011.1:4000891-4010968 GCA_030264115.1 Lygus lineolaris
TGAAACTACAATTTCTCAGTTCCTAATGGACCGATTTCGCTCTATTTTGGAGTGTAGTTGGGGGCTGATTCCAAGAAAATTACTTACGAATTTCGCCACAATTGAATAAGTGATGGCTACTGCGCATGAGAAAACTTGAAATTTATTGTCATAGGTGTACCTTCGGAACTATTATACCAATTTCGATGAAATGTTCACTAAATTGTTTTACGTTTCCATGTTTAGCCCAAGCATATTAGTGCTGAAAAGGGGTCTAGCCCCTAAAAATTTCTCGAGAGCTGGAAATCGTTTTAACCCCTAGGTTGTGCTTCAGATTTGGGAGCCTAAAAACCATGACATTTTCGCACTTTTTTTCAGTATTTCGCTTTTAACTCGGAAAATACGCATCCTACAGAAAATTGTCCTCCATTCTTCTTCAATGAGCATTAAATTTCGCGTCGCATGGCTTTTGGAACGTCGAAATCGGTCCAGCCGTTCAGCCGCAGTCGCCCGTCCAAAATGGGCAATTTTTACCAACTTGGCTCATAAGCTGAAGTGAATCAGATACTCTATGAAATTTGAAATTCGCTCACTCCAGGGCTGAGATATGAATTTTGAACCGAAAGAGTTCGTAGCGCCAAATTTCCGTTAAAGGTAGTCCCAAAACAGGAAACTTCGTCTCAACTCAAAGCCTCTCACTTTCTAGCATTTTTTCAGCCAAAAGTACATTTAGTCAAATCATATAGCAATTTAAACTTAAGAAATCATTATATCAAGCTCTGATTACGAGGTAGCCATCAACCATTAATGAGTTACCAGACGATCACAGAAAAATAGAACAGGGAAGAGAAAATGAGATAGTTGTTCAATGTATTTTCAACTAATAAAAAAGTATGGGGAAGCTACACTGCCCACCCAACTTGGCAAACGATTGTTCTGTATATGGCCTACGAGCAACATCAATTCACTAATTCAGACGTACCAACCTTGTTAATGCCGGTCCTCCAAACGGGTGGCGCACTCTCCTCTTCTGAATTCGTAAAAAAATGACAAATTAGGATCTTGCCAAATGTGAAATCTACACTACATGGATCTACCGCTGTCCGGATGTACGAATTTCAGGTAGGTACACTAATAATTTGACGTACATTGTAATTATATGGCTCGCACGTCTGGACCCAGCTTAATATTATACTGTCTTTATTAGACATAGCTACAAGTAACTATTTTGTACTAGACAAATCTTTGTATGGACTTTTAGAATGCGGTCTTGGATGAACTTGATTCAAGAGCAATCTGAAAGAGTCCCCATATACAGACGTTTCTTTTAGTATCACTTTTGCTAGTTTCGTATTCGATTTCGATATTCTTATATATTCAGGAAAAGCCAACCGATTTATAGATATTCAACGCATCCATTTCAATCGAGTATAAGAAAAAGTGTTGAGAATAACGAGCTGTACATAAAATATTAAAAGTTGTACGAAACTACTCCTAAAGCTGTGTTCATCGGGAATAAGTTAGGTGTTAGCATGAGAAACAATTGTTATTCGGAACTCGTAAAATGTCGAATCTTTCAAGCGAATCGTCATTGAACTCCTTGGGTGTTGAAAATCGAGATGGCAGTTTGATCTAACTGTAAAAAATAAACGTGTATTTTTTTTCTCCAGTTAACTGTTATGGTCGATACATTTGTCAAGGCGCATACCAATAAAATGGAATCGTTGTTTGTTTGAATCTCGATGGCATTCCTTGTTTTTCAGTTGAAGTGTTTTATTGAGGAAAAATTGTTCTGTTACAGTTGCAACAACTGCAGAGGCTCCAAGCCGCTCAGGAGCAAGTTGGAGGTGCACTAACCTTCACACTTCAGCAGGTAATCTTTAGTTCTGATATCGTTGATGTACGCCTTGTAGGCTTTGTGAAGATTTGACAGTGCGTTGTGACGATTAGAGGCGTTTCTTGATGTTCGACATTTGAATATCCCGAGTAATGGCATGTTAGGACAGATAATTGTTTGGCTATTTGCATCCCTAGTATAACTATCGAGATAAGAGTTAGAAAGTGGGAGCACAGAGGGCGGGGGACGCTGGAGGGCGCACGCTTTGAGAATAACTAATGTAGAGAGGCTAGTGACCATCTTCTCAGCATAGGGGACAGCAACAAACCATACGTGCCACCACGGTCGCGTTTCGGCAATCAAAGTAGCTCTTTCAGCAAGTGGAAGAAGGAAGAGTCGGTGGGAAGAAGAAAGGAAGAGCAGATAGGGGGAGGGATCTACTCTTATTCCTTCCCCCTTACTAACTACTCTTCCTCATTCTGGTGCCCGATTTAATTTCAAAGTCGCGACAGTGGCACGTATTTTTCATTGGAACTACCATCAATGGCCTCCACCTTATTTATAATCAAAGGGTAACTACACTCCCAGATCCCTCCCATGATGCTGAGAGTGGGCAAAGGCTAACTGAAGTTACCAATAAAAAGAAATCGGAGTCAATTTGCCACGAAAATAATGAAATACAAAGTTCGATTTTGACAGTTAGGTCAAACAATTTCTTGTTTGTTACTGACTGATGACCTAACCATCGGAATCGATTTAACTTAGTAACTCATTATTTTCGTAGAAATAGACAACGTTTTCATTGAATTTTTTATTTTTATCGTTTCTTTTTATTGAAATGGGTTTCCCACAACCACTTTATACCAAAGTAGAAGTTTCACTCATCTGTCAACATCATCTGACTCATTATTAGTTGGCTCTGGATACTCTTCATTTTCCTTCTAGTAAGTTTGGTGATGGGTTTTAAGGGTGCATGGGACGGCGGGCTCGGGAAGCATCCCAAAAATGCCCAAACGCAGTTCAAAATCCTATTTATTATTTTTCACGTTTGTGATTTTGATAATTCCTCTTGATACGTATGTTATACAATCATAATTACATACGTTATGATGCGAATCAAAATTGTAAGTTTTCTCTGGATGGAATTAGTTTAAATTACGATTAAAATCGTAAAGTATGTAAAATTATTATTGAATAACATATGTATCACGAGGAATTTTAAAAATCACAACCGTGAAAAATAATAAATACGATTTTGAGCTGTGTTGGGACATGGTTGAGGCGCTTCCCGAGCCAGTCGTCCCGTACGCCACTAACCGATCCATTCAACAAAGTGAGTTTTGGTTAATTTTTCCAACACCTGCTAAAAGCCCAGGGCACCGCCATTTTCCTATCAGCAGTCAGGCGCGTCCGTCGTACCTTCTGTGCTCCTTCTTTGCTACGTATATGAGTATGGCTCATGTCTCGTAGATACTCAAGGATGGCATGGATCTTTGAGAAATACTAAATCATTTTTTCTCGTATACCTAGCTATGGAAGTTCAGTATTTTATCGAATGTTTGCCTATGTATTTATTCAATTTACCATTGCGATTTTCAATTGAGCTCCAGCTTCCTTCATCGGTATGTATATAATAAATTATTCAGCAAGTTTAATCCATTGGCATGTTGAGTACTTCATTACAGTACGTAATTGCGTCTTAAGACTGCTCCTGAAAGCCTCATCGTTGTTTAGTTAGGTTAAAGTGTGGATTGATCTTTGAAACTACAAGTAGCTTCCGATCGGACACTTTTTCTTTACAAAGTTGACGACAGGATGGTGGAACTGATGTTATTTGGGTTGCCCCCAGTTCCAAATAGCACTGGTTTATTGTCCATGTTACAAGTCCGGAAGAGTGGATATAATATCGTGGTTGTACTACCTATCAGATCAGCTCAGTTTATCAACCCACGAAACCCCAAACAAAGTTACGCCTCTTCAGTTATCTGCCCGTCATGAAGTTGATCCTGATGGCTTTTTCCACAGTTACCAAATCAGAATGAACCAGAATTTACCGAATCCATTATGATACGTTATTATGATTTCATTATCAATGTTATATCATTATGATACGTTTATTCATTACCTTTCGTCAGACTGGAGGAGGGGGAGGCAGTCCGCAGCTGTTGCTGGCTCCGCAGGGGTTCATAACCGCGGGCGCAGGTCAGCAGCCCTCGGCAGAGCACATTCTCCACGCGTCATCCCAGCAAATCGGCACCACCAGCATCCAACATGTGCTGCAAAGCAGCATCAGTCACCATGTCCGCCAGGCTTCCATTCTGCACCACCAGATACCCACGGCACAGGTGTGTGATTTTGATGTGCCTTTTAAGTACAGAGAATTACCCTTACCCTCTATTCATTCATCTGCATACCATGTAGACATTTTGTTTTGGTGCCTGCCAAATTAGAATTTAGACTATTTACTTGTTACTCTTTACATAATAAATTTATTACTGTTAATTTACTCTAAGGTTGGGGGTGGTGACCTGCGTACGACATTGGACAAAGGCGCAGGTTCGACGCCTTCATCCCCGTTCTCACCTCGCTCTCTCACGCCCTCCCCTTCGCCGACGCAGCACCGAACGGTCGTGACTCCTCAGCCCCAAGTCGTCGTCTCCAGCCACCAATCCCACCCCACCGTCCTACAGTTCATTCAACATCAAGCGACCACCCGAAACACTGGAAGTCTTGGTATGTTTCGAAGCATCCCATTAATTCTCCATTTTGGCAACTCTTTTCCGCAATGTTTACTGGATGATCCGTTTTCCAGGGACTCTGATGCCGAGTCAGGTCATCAAAACCAAACCTCCTCCGCAAATCCTGCCGAAGCCGGCCAGTGGCGCTTCTCCCCACACATCCTCCGTCACGTCGGTTTCTACGGCCAAAGTGAGCAGTCAACCCACTCTCGCTCAAACTCAAACCCTCGCACAACCTCAAGCCCAAGCTCTCCTTCTCAACCAGGCAAGTCTGACCATTCAATTCCAACGATCACTATATTCTTGATGACAAAACTTATAGTCTAACGATGGAAATGTTGATCGCTCAGATGCTGCCAAATGGAGCTGTATTGGTCCAACAGCAAACCAGCAGTGGCGTCCAATTCATTCTTAAGAGCCCGCCCCATCATCAACATAAGACTGGCCTCGTACTCGCAAATGGCGGACTGCATCAACCCCAGCATGTGATTGTCCAGGGCAGGACACATCAAGCCCATCAGGTACAAAGTCTTGTGAATCTCATGCTCCTAGGATGTTTCGTTCTGAAATCCGTTGAACGGATCAACAGCACAACTCAACCTTCATTTGCAGAATGGTTTTTGAGTGTACACTGCTCTAGATAGTATTTTCTCTATTACCAAGAGCCCTTATAATTCAGCGGTTTATTGTTAATTACTCCGTGTGTCTGAAGAAGCTGGCGAATCTAAGAATCACATCTACCAGCCTCCTTGTTTTAATGGTGAAATTGGTAAAAACTTCCATTAACAAGATAATGAATGAATTAAGAAGAAGAATGCAGAAACGGGATTGAAGACTTTTGCATTTTGAACCTCAAAATCTGATTCAGCGCCCTCCAGTGTCAATTTTCAGTATAGTTTGAGCAGAAAATGGGTTGAACGGGAGCTTTCAGTGACATAATTTAGGTTCCCCGAACGATGCTGATGGTGACGTTAGCTTGGAATTACAAGGACCGTTGTGGGTAGGGGATACCTCTCATATAGCACCTTTGTGGAATGCCCTAACTGAGATCATTCAAATTATGATTGAACTTATTGTTTGATGCTCCAATGGGGAATGATCGTGTATGAGAAAATCACATTTTTTCTGCCTTTGTATTGTTATTTGGAATGAAATAACATTGCCAATACAAAGAAAAAAAATAGTTTACCGTTCTGGCGTGGAAAAAACCTGGAATAAAATCTCAGCTGTTTGAATAACAGGAGGAATTCCGAAGGCTCTTGAGAAACCCTTTCCTATTTCACCTAAAAGAACTGAACCGGAAAAGAATGAGATCGCATTGAGAGCAGTGAAAATAGGAAAAATTTAAATAATTACTTAATATTCATTAATAATTAATAAATTCAAAATAGAATAAATTCAAATTTATTAATTATGTATATTCTATTCTCACTAATCAGGAGCCCAAACAGTGATGGGCTTTGTGTTTCGTTTTGTTCGGTTGGCATCTTGGACAGAATTGGCCAAATGACATACGTCTCGTCAACGTCGCTTTCCCGCCATATTAGAATAATAAATATTTCAATAAATTTTCTAAAATTACAGATACTCTCTTTTTGCCTTGCGACTTCATTATTGTTTCTTTTGAATCATTATCTCTCAGAACAAAAATTGATGATAATTCCCCATTACATATTTATATTGTTCAGTTATTAAAGCAATTTGTTGTGTCATAGGTCTTGAGACTGGTACCTGGTCAAATGCAACTCCAACAGATCCAAACCTCCTCCGGACCGACGCTGATCGCTGTGCCCGCCAACACCCAACCCACACAGCGAAGCACGCCTTCACCCCAGACGCATAGTCAACCCACGGCCATTGCAATCGCCCACAAGAAATTGAAGAAGAAGAAGAAACGCGAAGACGAACAACCTCCCCCTCAAACCCATCACAGGCTCGACCTCGCCAATCTCATTAAAATATCAGGTGACTATGTGGTTTTATGACGTTGATTATTCTTTCGTCCCTCCTCTAGGTATTTATGTACCTGTTTAATGACCAGTGCACTAACTTTGAAAATGTTTGAAGAGGACCGTATGCTTCCTTCTGTTTTGAACTGAAGGTTGATTTGAATACCGTCTGTGAAGCTTCCATTTTGTGCTGGTTGCCAAATAAAGTAGAAAGTACCAACTATGTTGTTGAAACAATCATTTTCTGCGTCACATTGTAGTTAATATTTGCTACTTGTGACGGTAACTTCTCGTTGAATAGAGAGTTCCTAGTAGTTTTGGATACAATACGATACGACCGATGCGAGATGTGATACCACGGTTGTCTAGGGCGAGCCAACGCGAAAGCTAACCCCATCTGACCAGATGCCACAGATAGCCACAATTTACCGTAGTATCTTAAAGTGACGGTAAACATGAATTGTATCTTGTAGTGACAGGGAAAACGTCTGCCAAGTTGGGTGGGCAGTATAGCTTCCTCACTTTGTAATATGGACGTATAGAATCAGTTAGTGAACATTTCAACGAAATTGGTAGAATAGTTTCGGAGTTCACTTTATCCAATTGGAACTGAGAAATCGTAGTTTTAGTTATCAATACCCCGAACTGTCTAGGGGCTACCCCGTACAATCCCTGAAAGTTTCACCAGAATTGGTCAAGTAGTTCCGGACTTATGGCTATGAAGCTCGTATCGAAATTGCGCATGCGCAGTAGATATTACTGATCAACCTCCAAATACCCTCCAAATTTGAGCGAAATCGGTCCATTAGGAACAGAGAAATCGTAGTTTCAGGAAATTCACGTTTGCGCATGCGCATACGCTACTAGTGGTGCGATGGCGATGAAATTCATAGGGGACCCCCCAGTGCCTAACTGGCGTGATCCCTGAAAATTTCACCGAAATTGGTCGACTACTTCCGGAGATACGCCTATGACAACAAATTTCAAGTTTGCGCTTGCGCAGTGGCTATTACTGATCCAATCGTGACGAAATTCATAGGTGATTGTCTTCGGATCAGTCCACAACTACCCTCCAAATTTGAGTGAATTAGGTCAATTAGGAACTGAGATACAGGGATTTCAGGGAATTCACGTTTGCACATGCGCTCACGCTACTAGTGGTTCGATGGCGATGAAATTTATAGGGGACCGTCACGGAGCTTACCCGCCCAATTCCCGAAAATTCCATCAAATTCGGACCACATCTTCATATAGTTTTGCCTGAGACAAGGAAGTGACCACAGACAGACGGACAGACAGACACGGAACCAAAATTGTTCAGAATGCTCTGAAACGTAAAAAGCAAGTGGAAATTTTGATTTTGGAGGACAAAATTTTTTTTAATACATAATCACACAACATACAATTACAAAATACATAATCATGATAGGATTCTTCTTAGGAAGAAAAGCGTTTCTCCCGTCTACTAGATCACCCTTCACTACACCCACACAAAAGAGGGGTTGAGACTACTCCTCTCCTTCCACGACGCCAAGTTGTCTCCTGCGAAACATATGTTCTTCTCCATGGTCGTGGTTGTGAAACTCGTTTAAGTACTTCAACTTAACGGCACAAGGTTATCTCTTTCGGGTGCAGGGAAACAAAACTGTTACTGGGATAGTAGGTTACAGTAGACACGATACTACAATACGATTGATCGGATCCAGTAAACCGGATTGTATCGACAATACGATACCTCCGAGTTCTGGGCATGCGCAGTAGTGTCCTTGGATACGATACGACGCTGTTTCCAAGCAATCGGATCTACTAGGAACTCTCTAATGTTGGAGGCACATGTTAACATTTGACAACCCCTACAAATTACATTTTAGTTGATATTCTATAGCTAAGTTATTAAAAGACTGAAACTAGTTTTCCATTTTCCGTTTCGGGTGATAGCCGCTTGGCAACTGGAAGGTAAAGCTACAAAACTTATTTCTTCAGTGTTAGGTTAAGCAAATGGACGAGTGTTGTTGAATTTAAATTGACTTCGGGATCCCAAAATCGATGTGTTTTGCCTCTGGATATGATGTCTATATTGTACGTCAATTTCTTTTCATAATTTGTAAATTACCCTTTAGTTCCGTGCATGTTCGCTACATAACATTTTAAATGTAATTTTGATCGTTTCGTTGTCCGTAAATAGGTAGGTACACGTTTAGGTAGAAGATGATATTTTTGTAGGACATCATTTTAGTATTGGATCATCGTCGGAATTTAGGTTGGGTTTATTGCCGGGAAATGGCACATTCAGACAGTAAATAAACTATAAAATATTCGCTATATTCGTCGGTAATGCGGAGGTTATTCTAGATTCACTGTCATAACGATTTTTCATCGTCAACGGAAAGTACCCTATTGAAGAAGTGTATGATCATTGAGCTCTGGCGGTTCCTTTGTCATCTTTCGGAAGTTCAGTGATAAATTGGTATAGGGAGCATGTTGTATTGATTTAGTCACCTTGTATTGATTTAGTCACTATCATTGAGGCAGCGATAACTTTATCGCCATGTTCTGCATGAATATTATCGTTGCATTAAGTCAGGTTGGGCTGACCTAGAAAATTTGGACTTTTATTGAAGGGCGCCTTTCTCTTCCTTTGTCTGTACATCTATATCATGTATTTTACACGATGCAGAGTATGATTATCAGACTTCTTCAGGCAGCCACAGTGCATCCTTCATCAGTGTGCCTTCACCTTCTTGCTTCTCATTTCTTAACGTGATATTTAAACGATTAACGTTCATCCCCAAATCCATTTCAAGAATTTGTCATTCATCTGGTTTAATCTGGACAGGAATTGAAGACGAGGATGTAATCTCCACGACTCCGGCGTCCAGTGCAAGCAACATCCCCACTCAAGTGATCTCTTCGCCGGTAGTGAAAACGACGTCTCCGCAGCCGCAGCCGATGCCCAAGCCCATGCAGGTCCACCAGACCGCACCATCTCATCACCACATATCGGCCAAGCATTTCAACCCCTCTCAGCTTCTTGCTCAGCTCCAGTCTCCTGCTCAGGTATGTTATTTTCTTGTCCTTGGAAACCAGTATACACAGTCCTGGTGGATAGAACACATGAAATTCAGATCTTTGTTATGATTTTCCTCAAATTGCGATCAAACTTAGGTCTCACTTGAAGTATTACGAGCTATACTGCCGTGCAAAAGGAGAAAAGCAGTTTTTGAAAAATTCAGGTATTGCGTTTTGTACCTTAAAAATCTCAATTCGGGTCGGAAACATGGTTTCTCTTTGCAAAAAAAATTCATATTTTCGACCCAAATCTTGAGTTTTTATTGTACAAAACGCAAAACTTCAATTTTTCAACACCTGCTCAGCTGGAGATACTGCTTTTCTCCTTTGCACGGCAGTATAAAGCAACCAATCAGCATAGACCTGGTTGAGGAAATGATATTTCATTGTACATATTCCAGGATAACGAACGAATCATTACATGTACGCTTCTTTAGAAGGTTTTCCCTCTTTGAACGGGGCGATTTTTAACCAAAAAACATCTGGTGCAAGGCTTCACACTACT
>JAEMON010000011.1:4102424-4115363 GCA_030264115.1 Lygus lineolaris
CAAACTTTCTTTGCCAACACTTCAAAAGAAAAACTAGGTACTACATTCGCTTCAGTCGTTCGTTATGTTGACGTTAACCTGATTCTCCCAAGGTTTATTGTGTTTTATAGAAACCCGAGTGGGGCTCCCAGTAGGTACAATGCAACATTCTTATTAGATCAGTCCAGTACTGACAGCGTTTTTTTGTCTTCTATATTTGAGTCTTCTTTGAAGCGTATGTTCAAAAAATTACAACTAAGTACTACAGTACTACATCAATAATTGCTCCTAAAATGCTGACATGTGAATTTGAAAAAAATCCAAACCCACTTTAGGGTTTTTGAATTGTCTAAAGATTCTTAGTAGTGTCTTTAGGCGTGTGGTGTGTACGGAACGTTTGTTTTCCTATAAGAATTATTATTTCCAAGTAGTATGCTGACAGTATTTTATCATTCAAACAATTAAAAATCGCATACAACTTCCAAACAAAAGCTAGGAAGTGGTTCTTGAAAAATTTGCACACTAAGTCATATTGCATGATCTTCAATTGTTCGTGTTATAGACCTAAATAGTCTTGTCAATAGGCTTCAAGAGCTCTGTTCCATTTTTGGTGGTGCAATAAGTTTGGTGTTTCAAATTAGGATCTCGTGTGGGTTGATGACCAAATGAACATTCATGAACCTTTTGCCTCACAAATATATTTCTGATGGATACATATTTCTATTCCACTACTAACAAGTTCGCGTTTTGTTCCACATATTTGTTTACCCGTCTTGTCCAGCCAGGGAGTTGCATATATAGTTCTTCCAAAGATGGAACAGGCGTGGGGTAACAGTAAACGTGGGAGGAACATAAGACTGGCCCCTGAGCGTAACTGATGAATTTTGGGCTCCAGTCATATACTCAACTAAATAACTTGTTCTTGCGAAAAAAGGGCGAAAAGAAGTGTGCAGCTCGAGCGTGTTTTTGAAACGTGGACAGGAAACACTATTTTATTATGAAGGTTGAATGTTTTTGGAGGTTTACTGACATGATTTGTTATATGATTAGTAGGTAGTGGGTATGCAATTTCAAAAATAGGTCTGTATACCTACTCTCTGAGCCTCAAAAATATATTCAACAATTTTTGGATTTTCACAACCAACTTGTGTGGTCTATCGTTGTTTGGACCTTAGCATTTTTTTATTTTTTTGCCACTCATGTAGCTATAGGCGTGGATTAGCTTCCATTTGCCATGTAACAATAGTGTATTAACCTCATCTGATTCCGAAGTTGACCCCAATTTCTCATTTAGTTGAAGCGAATCCGGGTGAAAGCTTCGTAGATCACTCCGCGACGCCAGGACCTTATTGTGAAGTCCGTTAGCCGCGGTCATAGGCAACTTTTTGTAATTATACTTCTTGGGTCGTTAGTGTTTCATCAAAGAGCTTGATTCCCCATCCTTTCTTCCTACCTTGTATGTTGAACTATCGCTGGATTGTTGGTTCGTAAATGTGTCCATAATGTTCTACCAAAGGTAGCGGAAGGTTTGTTTTTCATTTTCACTTGATCCGAAGGATGTAGGTGTATTATTGCAATCGATCTGAAGAAACCTTTCTAAAACTCACTCAGGCTGATGGGTTATATACTTATTTTGAAACCATACTATTGTAGTAACTTCACCAGTTCTTGAGGGTTGGGTATAAATTAAGTAAGTTCCCCTTCTATCAGGGCTCAGGAGGACCAACAATATGAGCTATTACGGCGTTGTAGAATAAATTATAAACTAATGGAAGGTAGAGTAATATTGATAGTAGTTTTACCTTAAAGTCATACTTGAGTGATTTCCTGACAAACTACCATCACGAACTCTAGACATAGGCATAAGACTAAGATATATAGACTGACTGAACTCTGATGCAGTTGGATAGAGCCATCTCGGGTGGTCACGAACTGTTGTCAAAAGCTATTTCACTTATATGTCTGACTGTATAGACTAAACTATATCGACTGACTAACCTACCATACAGCTGCTTAGAGCTCATTCCTGCTGGAGAGTTTGTCCCTGATCCTGTTTTTTATGATTTTTATGAATGACTAGCATTGATATGAAAGTACCAAAGTGATAGTTTCAACGAATATTAGAAATTGTCCATGCCTGAAATTTTGTATTCGGTTTGAGGATGGAAGACCTAAGGTTCCCAGAAATCTTACTCATTTATGTTATTGTTAATCAAAAAGAATTTGACTGCTAGTTGAATTTCTTCGAAAATCGGAGGTGGAATAGGGCAAAAATGTTTATAAATTGAAATGTCTCTTGTGTAGTCCTTTTTGGAAGGGAAGCGGTAGTCGGAGCAATGATCACAACCCACGTAGAGCTCAAAATATTGATGGATCGACCAGCTATCCAATAATTGACATCAATTAAGCCCACTCGAATCCATTTCGACCCATCGTTTGGTCAATCTCAGCTTCGAATCACGTTCGCCCTCGCCACCGTAAATCAACATTCTCTTTCCTATAGCTATTGTTCTTTATGGATCCATAAATAATAACTCAATATCTTCCAACCTATCGTGCCACTGTCCTTGTTTGTCCAAGTTTGACCAATAATAATGTGCTTTGGATGGTCAAACTCCAATTATGTACTACAATCATGTACTCCAATTATGTACTACCTCATTTCATATTAGTTTAATTAGGGCCAACCTCTTCAAGGGCATTATCTTAATCATATCACCCGGGTGTCGAAGAACTACTATTCCCTTTATAATCTGATCAGAAACTTCGCCATCGTTTTTGTAACAACGAAACACAGTACATGCAGGTCTCTTTTCTTTGTACACAGTACATGCTGGTCTTTTCAAGATTACGATACACGTTAGTTGAAAAACGTCGTATTCCGTTTGCGCGCAACCTACACTGTCTCTAAGCGAAGTCAAATGACATTTCATTTGAAAAAAAATAAAAAAATAAAGAAAAAAAGAACTGCGATTGCCTTAGTAGGACTGTGCTTGAGAGGTTCGCCCGCGGAACTTTTTCAATATCATGAAAGGCTTATCCTCCGGCTGAGCAATTACGTAGTCACTGGGCGGAATGATTGTGGTATCACATTACTCACCCAAACGGAATCACATCCCAGTTTTTCAACGAATGTGTCATTTGATGTGTAAAACGCGAGAATGTTAATGAATTGAAACTAGAATGAATCATTCCATTTGAATTTCCATGCGTATAATTATTATTTAACGAAGCATTTCAAAGAGGGCATTCTATTCGGACGGTTCAGATTATTCAGATGTTCGAATTAAGATAAGTGTTTCGACAATGATGTGATTGAAATTACTTAGTATAGGTCATTGATTCATAACTTCTTTCTTCAACCTTACTGTTCTGCAGAATAGTAAGTTAGTACCTACCTACTGGTTGGTTGTTTTATTGATTTCGATTTTCATTTCAGTTTTCCATTGATTCCCATTTTCAGTTTTGTCGATTTTATTTCTTATTGGTTTGTTGTGGGACTTCGAGGCATAAGCTGAATCAAATTTCGTTGCCCCCGCCCGCTAAAGTCCCCTGGCTCAACTTTTTACAATTTATAATGGTCTTTCGTGAGTCACAGTAAATCTCATTTGGTCCCAGTTACAAGGACGATTCACATCAATCATAGGATGATCGATCCTGTGGCCGTGAAAAGTTGACAACTTAGGCGGTCAGACGATGATGGAGAAAAATTAAGATCATGGTGTCAAACGTTTTCAAGTTACGTCCTTGTATGAACCGGGAAAGGAACGCAGACGGACATGTTCACGATTTTTTTTATTATAGATTTATTTTTGCTTATGAAACTGAACCATCTATATAGGTAAATTATATCGTTAATTAACGATATATAATATGATTTAATATCTATAATATAGGTTTATAATATCGTTAAATGATTTTGGCCATAATTTTTTTTATTTTTTGCGAGGAAGTAAGATGGTCATTCCGTACAAAATCGTGAATACAAATCAAGGATTAGTAGTTGTTAACTTGAATTCATTAGAATACGTCATCTTGATAGAAATCTCACCTGGCCGCTCTATGGTCATCCTCGAAGGTTGTCGTTAGGCGTTTTATCTTACATTAAATCGAGATCTACCCGCAATTATCAATAATTAGATATAAACCCGCTTGTCCTGTTTACCTTATTTAGCTTTGCCCTATTTCACTCCAGCAGTGTATAATAATCTTACGTCATCCGCTTCTCATATGTGCGCCAGCCTTGTCGTATACTGGTATAGAAGGACAATCAAATCAAAAACTTAGTGTGTTCATCTGGAGAAGAAGTATTTCAACCTTCGAATGTTCTGATCTATTATTTGTTAGTAAATAATGAATCAAGAAATACCCAAAGGTGTCTTTTACCTCGTTTGGTTTCAATACCCCATAGATAGAAATACCCTGATAAAAATACCTAGAGGTTTCGTTTACCCCCTTCGATTTTCAATAGATCCTTTTAACATCTGCGTAAGGGGTTATCTATACAGACAAATAATGAACCCTTGGAAAAGTCTCGGTTTTCTTTCTTGTGTCAGTGGTTATTTTCTTGCCTCATCCAAATCAGCTCTAACAATAATCACCCCTCGGTATGAGACTCACGTTGTGCCTATTTGGGTTGCACGAGTCTGTATTTATCGTTCGTGTTGATATTTTGGCGGCCCAAAAACGGTTGGTATTCGCATCTGGAGAACACAGAAGATAACCATCCGAAATCACGGACCTGGTGACGGGCGTGTGGCTTCCCTTGTATGGGCATGACACTCCGGTTCTTTCGGGAGCGAGGGTATACCAACGATTCGGCCCTTATTAGGTAAAACAGGCGGTATTTTTTTTTCTTCTTTACCAAACAGATTTGATTATAATGTAATACGATACCCTTTTGATTCGTGTCAGAAGTGATCAAAGCCCGTTCTGCGTTGTGGTGCAATCGCCGAGTCTCAACACTTCATCTCTGATACTTCACTACGACCATAAAAACCGCATCTACGAATGTGTTGGTGTGTTATTGGTGTATTACCTCATCCAAATCTGAAATGGCGAATGTGCCCAGTTCATCGACGTCCTTGTTAGTATCGTAAATAATTTCACAATAAAACTGGATAGGAGAAAGATATTTATGTGTATAGGTAGTACCTGAAGTAAGATCTCAGATTGATACATTGAAGGTACGTGTTAGTAAAACTCAAGTAATTTTCTTCAATTTTAATGGGATAAATACGAAAATATTCTTATATAGTGAAATGTATTCTTCCGGTCCGGCCCTCTTTCGTTTACATCCACGGTTTTTCATACGTTGATGTTGTCCTAATTTTGTCATTTCGATTCATCAAGTTTCTACTTCATTGAAACTCATGACCATATTCCATATGACCATAAAGATCCTCTCAAAAGTACAACGTATCACTTGATTCGTAATCCCGAATCTAGATTTGAATATTTAGTTCCTTATACATACATGAGAATATCCTCAATTCGGAATGACACACATTGGTACACGCGGCCCTTTGAAATTGATTTTATTGATTCGTTTACTAATAAATGTAGGCACTAACTGTAGATGACTATTCTAAAGGAATGTCATTGGATGGCCATCGTTGTGGATAATCAGTCTTTGTGAGGTCTAATGGGCTTGTTCCGCGTTTCTAGGATTCCTCTTGTCCATTTTCCAGCTCTTCCTTCTACAATACCCGCAATCCTTGCTGCTACACTACCTTATTCAAATTATTCCGCAAACAAGATACCTTACGTGTGTACATGTAGGTACGTCAGTGTTATAACTTATGACCTACTGAAAAAAAGGCAGCCTCATAACATTGCGAAGGAAGACAAACATTTGGAGTAACCTATGAATTTATCATCGCCGTAATTTCTTTTGTGCGCTCGGGAATGCGAAATAATTACGACCTCTCCTGGCGTTATCACAGAAAATGCCGAAAGGAGAATGCTAAACAATGGGCATAGCGAGAAAAAGGTTGACCTGAATACCAGGTGCAACCCTCGTTTCACGAAACTGTCCGGCTACTGTAGTAAACGCTGCAAATTTATCACACTTCGGATTATTATTTTTCCAGGTAGAAAAATACCGCTTGTTCTTGTGTGGTTGAAAAAATTACCTACGATTCCAAGTTGTTCACAATCCTGTTTCTTCCGTTCAAGGAATACAAAATTGTGTAGTGCTCATAGTTATCCGAAAGTAGGTACCTACCAAGCTGTCGACGTTGAGTAGTCATGGACAGTTTTTGAAGATTACCAATTATGAAGTTTATTTATTAATTTATTATTAGTTTTTGAAGGGTATAATGAAACTCGACATGATGAAAAAAGATCCGAAATAATGAATTTCTGAAGATCCTATAAAGGGAGGAAGAGGAGGGGATTCCTATCATAAAGATCTGAACTTTTACCTCCTTAGCTGAATTGTACTATACCTAGAACTTACGTATCGGATAGTTACCTACGTAATGAAATAGCAATCTTGTTGTCGAGTTTTGAGAATGTCTGCAAACTCATGATAGCTGTTGCCAGTAAAATAGCGTTTACGACCTTCGCACGCCTTCGGTTGACTCTCTCGCCTTATTTCGTCTATATGGCCTGTGGGTGATCGCATTCCTTTTTCTCCATTAACCTTCAACCGTGTTTAGTATGACAACATCTCGGATCGAAACGTACTCGTACAATGCATTTCGAGCCTGATAATCACGAACCTAGAAGCGATTTCATGATACACGTCTACACTCATGCATTTTCCTTCTTAATCAGGGTTAACATCTCCTTTTTTGTGAAGGGAGGACGATTAATGTGAAAAACGAAGACATTGTAGGACATTTTCTTTCTCGAGGAGCACAACATACGAGAACATTTTCATAGAAAAGAGAACAAAAAATTGTCGGGAGTGAAAATGATAGTACTATTTTGAAACATCAGAAGTTACATTAATGAACAATTTTATTTACGCATTTCATTCAAAACATGTTTTTTTATGCTAATTCTCATTGTTATTCATTTACTTTTTAACCTAGGTAAGTATTATTTATTTATCCTCCGAATTTTAATCAATAGGCGATTGAACACCTTGAACAAAGCACTGTTTTATTGGTCGTTCATTTCTTTTTGATTAAAACATTTTTTTGACATGAATATTTTATACGGCTGGGGGTCTTTTTGGAAATTCTGACACCAAAACGTTACCCAACAACCGATAATCAAAGTTGGTTGGGAGGTATTTTCACGATCGTGTTGTTGTTGTTGTAAGTTTAGAAAAATATCAACACGATCGTGAACTTCTTGTTCGAATCATCGAAGCTATGCCATACATACCCAATTGGCAAACTTTTCTTCTATTTCGACATGAATATGATTTTTAAGGCTATATATCAGACATATTCATGTCACAATGTATCGGCGTAAAGTGTTGATCCTGCCTGGTTTTTTCAGGTTTTTTCAAAGGCTGAAAGTAGGCCAAATCCACAAATTCAAGAAAGTAGGGTTGACGATTTGACAAAATGTAAAAAGTAGGACCTGTCCTACTGAAGTAGGACATTTGGTAACCCTGTACTTAATATCAGTTCTTGAGTGAATTATTCAAAAGATTAATGTTTTGGAAACCATAAACATCTAAGGAACTGCTAATTTTGTTTTTTACATGCCTAGCGCAATTTTATTATTATAGGAACCAACCTGTTTTTTTATAGGCACTGTCCGGGGGCCTTGTTTCCGTTTTCACAGCATTAGACAAAATTTACTACCTACGTATAAAACCGACCGATTACCCCATTGTTAACCGCCACGAATAAACGAATTGAGTTAAGAGGAAGTATGAGGGTGTGATTTTGTCCATTTTAGGTGAATAACAGACTTATGACGAATAACTGACGTCTCGAGAACCCAAATTTGCCCATATTTTCTTCATAGTGTGAGGGGGTTATGAGGTGTGTAATGATAATGAACAATGGCCTAGCCATGTTGCGTCCATGGATTATGCCAAACCAGTTGTTCCTAAGGAACAACAAATGAGATGAATCAATATTAATCATATATATATATATCATCCTCACCTATACATAGAAGCCTCCTTGTTCAGATGTTCACTACTGAATATTCTGATTTCCATAGAGGGAGTCCATAAATCTTTCGTGGGTATTATCGGATCGTTCGGACACTGTCGGAAGAGGTGACTTCATTTGAATGAACGATTGTATGTTAACTAGGAAGGGAAACGTTTGGAAAATGCTTCTCAGTGAAGCTGAATTTTTCCGCATCGAAATTATCACAGACACAGGAGTACGTCCAGGAGAAACCATGCTCAAAACCTCCTAAGAATGATTGCCTTCTTTTTCGTTTGTTTAAACCAAAAATGGATCCTTCATGGGGGTATACAAGAAGTTGTAAAATCTTTCTCATAACTGAGATATTTTTGTCACATACTATCAGCATGAGTAATAAGTACCTACCAATTTCACATCATTTATTTCAGTCGACTGTGTAACACCATTAACCATTCATCTCCTGCCGACCTTGGTTTCTTTCTTTCTATTGAAATTTTTGTTGGAATATTGCAAGGTACTGACTTGTTCCATACCCGATATCGCATTCTTCCCCTGAGTACTTGTAGGACGTACTAGTTCTTGTGCTAAGCCAGAACAACAATGTTCTGGAATATCTGGGTCACAGCTGATATTTCATGAATGGTAAATCTTTGCTAATCAAAACAGATTAGTCATCTTGTGGTGCAACGTGCTACAAATCACTCAAACGAAAAACAATTTTGGGGTCGATGTTTCAATATAGATCACACCCATTGTACCACTTGGCTAACTAGAGCAGCGCTATTTGTTTGACAAAAAACGTCAAGACAAAGCACCCGATTGATATGGGACAGTATAGCACTTTGTTTTCGGCTCTTAAAGAACTCTTGAGCAATCGACGAGTTGAGTGACAAAGAAGGTTGGCCCAGTTTCGTAGCGATCTGTTGATTCGTAAGGACCCCTCCAGCTGCGATGACGTCTCCTAGGAATGTTCATTACCTAATGATCAACTCCGTTCATTTTAATAGTTTTTCCAGGGGGTACCTGTGCACTCTGAGCAGACATTCAACTAGTACAGTTTGTTCTCTTTCACTTAACTACTTCCACTTCCAACCTACATTTCCTTGCCAAGGGTCTCCTGTTAGGATGGCAGCGGTGGGTTTTGGGGGAACTATGTTCATTTTTTAAGAACGTTTCCAGCCGTGGACCACAATTAAGACACACAGTAGAGTTCATGAAGAAGAAAGAGGTATCAAACTCCTATTTGAGAAATTCACAGCAGCATACTTCAAATTCCTTCGCCTTCACCAGGCATAGATTTCGTCGCTTAATAAACCACACCACATATATCTAACTTTTTGTGAAAATGGGTTTTTTATACCACTGGATGAGGAATTTTGTTCGGCGTAGGCTGATCACACCAGTTTTGCGTTATAACACCGCTAAAAGCTCTAAAATTGCTGAGCTGTTGACAGCACACATCTAACTTTGATGAAGCAATTCCACATGTTTATCTACCCCCGCTCTGTCAGTTGTTATCAGCTGTTATCAATAAATAATTGCTGTTAGCAATCATGCTGGGTTCAGTGGTGTGCGAAAGTGGTGGAAAAGCAATTGACCAGAATACCACAATCTTTCAAGAAAACCTGTTTTTCTGGTCTTCTGAAAAGTTGCGAAATGTTAGATATGTAGTGTTGCTTCTTAAGCGAAAAAATCTTGTGTTACTTATCTCTACAAAGATGGAAAAATAGAGAAACATAACATATTTTGAAAACTTGGAAGCGGAATGTGATACACCCCAGCTTAAACTACTAGCACATGGGTACTTCGACGAAAATGTATGCATATCATATAAACCAGAGTCTGCTTGGAACCATACTGCTCCTCCAATTCGAAATATTCAAATTGTTCAGTCTAAAAATTATGTATTATTTTGATTGTAGGTAATTCAAAAGCTGAATGTGATGCACCACAGTTATACCCTTACAAGAAAAATGTTATGCACTTCATTCTAAAACAAAATTTGACACAACGAAAGATTATCTTGTCCTCTGAATTCATTGGCAATCGGATCGTCAACCTTTATCCGCAACAGCCATCATTGCCATCATTTTCTCGAAAGCTTGGTGGAACCCAAATTTGGATACTTGGCTTAATGAATCAGTGAAGATTTTTGTGCGGTTGTTAATGTTCCATGGTAAAGTATAATTAATTCATAAATGATACCTGACACATTTCTACTATTTAACCAGCTACTCATATTTTCCAAGCCTGGAGATTGTCGAAAAATTTTGCGTTGGGTGATTCGTAAGGTAGAAATGTGGCGAAACCTGCTGATGCGAACGGTGTTCTTGACGAGTTTTGAAAAATATTATGGGAACAAGGGACCCTCTTGAAAAGAGAATGGCGAACACGCGGTTCCTCTCCCGAACCGGAGGACGAATTTAGCGAATGATCTCACCCTCGCACAACAGGTTCGCTCCGGACAGGCCGGTCACAAGTACCATTCGGAATTGATAACAGCGTTCCCATCTCCGTTCATTCAACTTTGCAAACCTCTCTTGTCTCATATAATGGGTTTTGGAAATCTGCCATGTTGACGACAAACTAGGTTTGATACTAATCCAAGTGGGTGAGTAATGTAATTTATTTGGGTGCCCTTTGAAATTTTACGAAATATATCGAAATGCGAAATCCTACAAACTAATATTCCAGGAATTTTTGGTCAGATTTGTTCAGTTTTTAGAAGTATCATTGATATTAAATTGATAAACTCTGTGAGCCAGGGACTTTATGCCCGTCTTTGGCGCGTTGCGATTGGGGAAAATGACAGAAAACGCAATGTGTTTGGGGAAAAAAGGGATGCGTTTGGAGAAAAACATTTGCATTGGATTCAATGGCTCATTACTGAAGCTAAGGCATCTTCTTCATCACAGCTTCTTTCGATTTCGTTCAACTGGGAATGGTTACTCACTGTACTAAAGTATTTGTAAGCGTCAAGTATTGCGAACGAAATGCTCCTGCTCCGCCCTTGGCCTATTGTGCATTCCCTCATTCATACTGATAATCTTGAAGGACGATTCTGTTTGAATTTACTTCAAGACGTCAATAACGAGACGAATGTTTGGGTGTCGTGAATAAAATAAGCGGTTGAAATCTACATGGAAGCTTTCTGCAGCATTTGTTGTTCGTCGCTCCTTTGGTCGGTGGACATGCCCAAAGTAGAGGGGGAAACATCGAGTTATCCTCAATATATGTCGTGTTCACATATTGAGCCACAGTAACATAGGTACGATAGAGTACCATCTTTCATAGACCGATGTTCCAAATACTAGTTTACTTTCAACAACTAACGCACGATTCCCATGATTCGTCTGGATCTTAGCATTCATATTTCACGGCAGGTTGCTAACTGGCCACGAAATGAAAAGGGCAAGAGATATAAGCCGTGTTCCCCCAAACGCATTGTTCACTCTCTCCCCAAACGCATTGCGCCGTAAGTCTGAGGTGCGCAACGTCGCCGACGTGATCAGGAAGACCAGAATTTGTTCGGATCGTGTAGACCCTTGGCATGTCTAAATGCTGAGTCGTACCATGGTTTCATGGGTAGTTTGATGAGTCCCAGCTTTGAAAAAATTCGAGGATGGGTTGGTCTTCCTCGCGATTTTGAATTCTGGGCAACAACTGTTAGGTGCCTGGAAAACCTCCAAATATTGTCAATTCATCCAGAAGTCTCTTCGTCGCCAAATTCGACCCCACTAGCGTCTACTCTATGTACCTACTTGGGTGTTACCATCTGTGAAATTTCCGAACTTGTGTACTGAGGCCGCAAAAATCGTGACGCAGTTCTACGTCTGTTCCGCTCATGCGATGACTGATAGCATCCACTCGACTGACAGCTGATTCTAATTGGCTCCAAAGCCCTCGTAATTGTCCAGACTTCCCAACGAGATGATTTGTGATGGACGTAATTTGCAGGACCGAGCGCAGCGTACTGTGTTCCCGACGCTTACTCCCACACGGTCGATTTCCCGGTTGGACGGAACGACACGTTCAACCTGTAAAAAATGGTCTCAGTTCCTGTTTATTTCTAGTTGGCCATAAAATCGAGTTAGGTATGAGCTTAAAATATAGAAGAGATTTCTAGTTTCTTGAAGAATTATAACGAACAACAACCTGTTGGCATCCTAGGTTTCATGTCTTAATTCCAAAAACACCTCAGGCGTAGGTTTGGCGGCAACAACAAAGATAGGTCGTGTAAAGCCACGGAGTTCAGACTGCGTGCAGAATCGGGATTGGTGACAGAATGAAAACCACCAAAAATATCCATGGATTCTGGGATGCTTAAGTAAATTTTGGGTTTTCATATTATGAATCGTGTAAGTTTTGGGATCTTTCCTCTTATTAGTACTTGTAAGGTATGAATTGGATTATTCTAGGCAATTTTACGATCGAGGGATCATACTATTATGTAGCACATAACAACTGCGCCACTTTACGCAACCACCCTGCAAGCAGTAGCGTTTGGTTTATTCTGGTCCCAACGGACGTACTATCTGAGATCCCCGGGTACTTATATTGCTCAGGATGCCACTTACCTCGGTGTGGGTAGGTATCTACTATATACCAAAATTTCACGGTTCAAATCATTATTGTGAGTTTCCCAGCGCAGCCTTATAGTTTTGCGCTTTTCGACTTGTGGTCTGGTCGAAGCAGCGTCACTTCCTCGCCATCTGCTTGCACTCAACAGGTGGTCTCTCCCAACACCTGGCCCCCTCTTGACTCCCGCGCTCGTCTCATCTCTACATCTCGATATGTTCCATGTAGGGGAACTACACTGTAGTTCTACTGAGGGTATAAGTTTTGCCATGTACATACGCAAGAGTTCAAGACCCACTTGTAAGGTTTCCAGCTC
>JAEMON010000011.1:4260050-4272801 GCA_030264115.1 Lygus lineolaris
TCACGTTCCCGAAATTGAGTGTTTTCACATTCGAGTTACTGACTTCTGTTGAAAGAATAATTGCAACATGAATCACATTAGCTGTTCTTCTACGATCCTTTGATTCATTGGTTAAAGATCCAACTACGAAATTCGCGCACAGTAGGTAGGTACTATAGGGCGATGACATTCTCAGGGGATCGTCTATGCCCTAGAGGGGGGACTCAAAAAATGCTCTTGGTGCAAGAGGGGCGGCAGTACCAAGGAAAGGTATTGAGAACCACTGCAACTTTTATTTATTATTTTTTTAATTACAATTTTTAAGTTTATTATTTTAATTAATTGTAAGAACTTTTTTAATGTTCAAAGCTGCCGATTGAATACGATGACTGCTTGCAATAAGTAACAATACGTTTTTGGACACCATTCAATCATTTATGACCGTATAGAGAAGGAAGGGTCCCGTACCAACAGAACGGGTTTATCAATTCTCATAGCAAATTCCACACTGTTCATATCAAATCAACGGATTTCTAGTGTGGTTTTTTTAATAGAAAATTTGATATTTCCGAGTTTTTACTTTAGTTGAGGAGAAAAACTCACATGAAATGGAAGAGTTGATGCCAAAATTCTTGATGAAACCCTAGTTGGAACTAATGGGGGCTGCCCAGACCGACGATATAAGAATGGGGAGTACGCATGGTTATCTTGACTTTCAGCGCAACAGAAAGGTGAAACAAAAATATTGCAATAGGCAAAAACCCCAATTTCTGGAGAACCTTCATTGAATGGTTCTCATCGACATCCGATCCTTGATTCTTCACGTTTTGGACAAATATCTTTGAGGTAAATGACCAAGGGCGTGAGCGTACAGGACGCAGCGACACGGAGCTACGATACTAAGGAATCTCGACTGGTGTGCTCCGTGGCACCACCACCCGCGACGTAAACTGGCGGACTTTCCAACGGAACACTTTGTCCTCCTTCCTTACCCCATAGAACTGGCGTCGGATATTCAGGGCGTTCTCCTCACTATTTCGAATCTTAATCGTTTTTTATTTCGTTTCTGGCGTACTTCTTAAAAAAGTGTACTTATATAAAAATAAAAATGTACAGTATACATATAATCACGATTGCAGCCCCCACGAAGATAAAGAAAAAAAAAATCCGTTTTCGAGGCCTGGTTTCAAAATGTATGATTTTTAGAACATTTTTGGGCTTTCCCCCCCAAACTCTTTGACGATGTTGACGAAATTCCCAGGATTTACTCTTAAGTAAAACCAACTTCCAATACCCTTCATCTCCAGGGAAATATCCTGAGTAACCATCTTTCGGGTTTCTACGGATGAGGAATAGTGTGAAGCCTCGCACCAGATGCTTTCATTGGACAGTTCTTTAGTCTAGTCAAGTTTTTGAACAGGAAAACACTTCTTCAAGTTGCTGGATGGAAAAATGCGAATACCCTACTCATGCGCACACCCTATTGATGAGTTGTTTCGAACCAACTCGTACGCTCCCACACAAATAGGTAATTTGACGATCTTAAAGGTACTGGACGATCTTAGAGTTATCATTATTACTCACTTTGAAAACCTTCACTTGGCATGAAGCAGAATGCAGGCGCCGCATTTGAGGATCGTTCTGAAGGTAAGTGTCCACTTGAACTCGGAACGGGACACCCTTCTCACCGCCGTGTTTTTTTGGAGTGAACTCCGTGCTGATACAGTTGACCTGTGAATGAAACCATTCAGAAAAAAATTATATGGAATAAAAATTTAAAAAAAACTTTTTGAAATCACCTTCTATCAAGTAGACGTAATTTGCAGTTAAAGCGTCACATAGACGTCCACACTCAGTTACACTCTAGTTTATATGATGGAACGCCAAAATCGAAAATTGGAGAAGAAATAGGGCGATTGAATAAATAATAAATTAATGAGGGCTGTACAAATATCTTTACAAAAAGTTTCATGGATTACAATACAGAAATAATACAGAAACCTTCCTTCTGTTTTGAAGTAGGTCAAAAACCCTAATATGTTGTCTTTCGTACATTAGTTTCCCTTAACATAATTATTATCATATGTATTCAGGAAACAAATAATAGCGGAATACCAATGAATAGAATGAATGCACAGAGTTGAGCCATTTATTTTGACCCGATTGTTTGGTAGGTACTATTGCCTACACTAGGAGTGCCATGGAACATCAGTGAGGCTCGCTAGTTTTTTTTTACTTTTACTAGTTTGCGTGATTCTTTTCTAGGTAACATGAATACAAGTAACTAACATTTCATATGGGGCATTTCAGTGGGTCTAAACCTGAGTTAATTTTTACAACATTACTTGAGTTCAAATAACTGTGAAAAGAAAGTATGGTGTGGGAGAAGGTGATAATAGTACTGTGTAATACTCGTATATAGAAGGAAATGTGAAATAAAGATATTGGATGTTGAAGAAGCGCAGGTCCTCTCTCATGACACAGTATAGTGCGAGTGCGGGCATAGAAGTGGCAAGACATTATAGTATCCATAGTGATCAAGGACTCCACTCTTTCATCCAAACGTTACATCATCATTTAATAGAAGATAACTTTATATCTGATAATATTATCCATTTAAATAACTTCTTCCAGGGCAACAAAATTGCAGTGAATCATGCATTTTCTCAAATTCCAAATTACAATTTGCTTTTCCTCTTTTAGGTTAGGTAACAGTTTCTCAACGAACAGACTCAATTTTCGTTAACCCCAAGCAATATACTTTAATTATGTCTTTTAAATGACTGGAATCGTCTTCAAATGGCGGACTTACCTTGACATACACACCGACCTCCTTGGTGGGATCCCAAAGGAATTCAACGGAATTCAAACTAGTAGGGTCTTGAACGAGATCACAAATTCCATAAGAGAGAGGGAGATCAACTTCCATTATTGAGTCACCAGGGTGGTTAGAGACCCAAGCAGCCATCTGTTCACGTTCCATGTACTGTAGGCGGCGCTCGTGGAAACTAAGTCGAACTACGCTCTAAAGACAAAAAATCGTCGTGTTCAAAAACTCCATGAAGAATTACAATAATTTTATTTTATAAGAGTTACATTCCACATCTACAGTGATCAATGAACAGCGTTCAAATGTAGACCATTTAGATGAAATTGCAATGCTACCCTACACCCACGGTATTTTCTTTTGTAATTAGGTAGGATTTGTTCGAAATTGTGAGCGGTGAGAAATTTGAGGTACTGGGCCTAAGTTGGTAAATACATACAAAATTTCTGAAAGAGGAATCACCTGAAAGATACAAAAAACAAAGGCGTTTTGCGGGAAAAAATATTTCATAATTTTAAAGAATTTATTGAAATTTAGTCGTTTTGCATTCCCACCCAGACCTAACTGACGTCATAAGCATGGAAATAGGAACATCTTCCAACTTCCTACAGACAGTATGGCCAACAACATAAATTCCAGCAGACTGCTCCCAAATCCACACCCAAACTTTTGCATTAGATTTATCTATACTGTAATATCGGTTGAGAGCCGGGCGAATTTAGCGCTACCTGTATTTTTTCTTGCTTGTGTGACTTCAAAATTTTTCAAACAGCTGAGATTTCCATTCGAGTTTTGTACTCTTAGAAACAAATATTTTATATGTTGCTATGTGGTGCCCTCGTACTATACTTATGTAGGGTTGAGGGTGAAGATAAATAAAATCTGGCCTCTTCAGTAGTTCATTCCAGCCAATTCAGCCCCTCACTGATGTCTTGTGACCTTCTTCTGAAGATTTTCTAGGGGTTTCAAGCAAAAAACGACCAACTATGTACCACATCCTTTCAGCTATGGTATTTGAGTGAGCGCTGCTCCTGTAAATTCTTCATACTAGTGCGCAATGGACGACGTGAAACAATCCCACAAACCTAAAGTATCTAATCGAAAGCTGCTCCATTTATTCCCCGTACTATTGTATAATTCAGGACAACGTGGATTTCACCCACAAGCACCAAGTCCCTGATGAGGCTAACAAAGCGAACCATGTCGGACTGAACTACTGAAGAGGCCAGATTTATTTCTCTTTACCCTCAACCCTACATGAATATCATATTCTTTCCATGCCAAAGCCAGCATGCTTGTTTTCCAGTCCAAAATAACAAGAAACGGGCAACCAAAGAGAACCTTTTAGACCCATGAAGTTCCCCATTCTTGCAAAGAAGCGAAGCAGGTAAAATCTCGCCTAGATCTTTATATTCATTTTGGTGGGTATCACGTAGCGCAGATCAAAAACCTGGAAATCACCATCGGGAAACTAGCTATCGAAGGATGAAATTTTCCCAATAATGAATCCGCACACATTCTCGAAAAATATACAAACTGCCTTAATATTTATGACAAAAAATGTTAATACGTCGGTCCCGCTACAACACCGGCTAACTAATTTTCACCAACTTATCAGGAGAGGCAAAAAACTGGGTTTTAATAATTTATTCTTCACCTAGATTTATTATACGTCCACTTCACCTTGTACCTGGCTCGAAAATGGTTACTTAAGTGCATAGACTGCACTTTTAAATCGGTCAGATAGCTGCTGTTGCTTCACACTCTCATGTAGATAGCCAGTGTTGTTACGCTCATGATCCCGATGTCTGCCTTCATAGTGAGAAGACAACAGTGGCTAACTGCTAGCGGATTTTGAGCTAGCTGGTGTTGGTGGGAGGTTTCAAATACCCAGTTGTACCTTTCCTGCGATTACGAGTTCAGTGTCCGAGCTCACCATTCGATCCAGCGCGAAAAATTGATTCTAGATCAGTCACAACCCCAAAACCGCCAAAATGTCAGTTAGCCGGTGTTGCAGTGGGACCGACGTAACACAAAGTAGGTACGCACCTTCAGAATCTTTCCTCTGTATTCAGAAAGATCTCCCAATTTCTTCAGCTTGATTTCGTAGGGTTGTCCTTGATTTAGGTAAGTCAAAGTTTCCTCATTCAACTTTGTAGCGATAGAAGTTGCAGCAGCCAGCACGTACTGAAATCTATAAAATACATACGGCTAGAGATAAGCCCAAATGCCCTAGTCCTACTTCTTTCAGCTCGGGGGATGAGGGATGAGTAGGCATTACATAATAGGTAAGTGAATACTGTGTACTGATTGATCAAGTTCAGGAGGCAAAATAGATGGGAAAAATTTAACCAGATACAATAAGGGTTTAGGGTTTATTCTAGATCTTCAATCTTAATTTATAATCATTTAAATTTTTTTAAATAAACACCATACTATGCAATATGACTCGCATATATAATGTTACTTTGGCCAGGAAGAAAGGACGAATATAGACAAAATGTGATAAACATGAAGTGAAAAACAGGAGTGTCACGAAAACTTCACAAGGCAACGCATAACATTCTATTAACACAAAGAATCAACATGAGATTTAGTAACACAGCATGTTAGTAATAACTGAGCAAATTGGCGTGTTATTTTTGAAGATTTTACAAGACAAATAAAAAATATGTCATCAGATTAGATGAAGAAAAATCCATCTACCTAGCATGTGATGTATTTTATACAGTAGATTGAAAGGTTTATAAGATTTAATTAAGAATGAAAGAGCAAGGGATTTCAAATAACCAAATCTCTGTTAGAGTAAGTTATCTTTTTCTCTAAGGATTGAAAACTAGAGGATGACATTTCAAAACGCCCAAGCTCGAAAACGTTCATTGGAAAGGCATGGTTTGGTTCAGGAGAACCTGAAATTTAAAGTGTGCAATGATCAAAATCAAATCAGGAGTGTGATCTGTGCAGGGATCTTTACAGGAAAAACCCGTTGTGTTATACAATAGCTTGCAGCTTTTTTTAAACACAAATTATTGTTATTAATAAAACACTGATAGAAAAACAACAAATATCGCAAAAACTCACATATTATCCTTCACATCCACATCATCTTCTTTTCTGCCAACCATATTTTATCAATTAATAATAAATTCATTTAGCATTTATCGGTTTTTTGTAGAGTCCGATTTGTAATATCTACAATTATTGTAAGAGCCCCAAATGTAGGATCCAACGAGGAAAAGAGCAAGGTACTGTCAAATGCCCACAATAGGGACAAGCTCCTCAATAGGGACAGCATTTGAAAAACGAGATCTTATCTGCCCCCTATGGTAGTGTACTGCACTAAAATTCTGACTTCTGAACATAAACATACCTTCAAGATGTTCTATATATATGAAGGTTCGTTGAAGAAGAAGAAGAATTCTATCTTCCGCGAATCTGCGACTGATAACGCTTATCAACTCCAAATATATATATTTTTTTTTTCAAAACAATGAAAACTTCTTCTGGAGCTCCCATACCCACGTTTTCCCATGAATCACAATCTTTATTTTGGTTGAGAAGGTTATAATTTGAGGTGAAGTGGTCCGCAATAGGGACACACACTTTTTCGTCATTTTATCATCAATAATGACACTAAATCGTTTTCAAAAGCCTCGGTTTCTGCTGTCACCTCGTAGCGGCCCTATTTTATGTTGTTTGCATAATTTTCAGGAGCAGCACAATGCTGTTAGAGGCGCCAAGGGCCCGGCACCCTATGCCCAGCATTCTCTAATTCACCATAAGTGTTAGTAGGTTATGAATTAAGAAAAAATATATTGTTTTTCGAACGATGATTAAAAAAAAAAAAAAAAAATACTTGTCCCTATTGAAGAAATGGAAGATTTGAGCTGTAATAAAAGTAAGAGAAGAGAATAAAGAGAGGAGCGAAGAGAGCAGAGAGTTGGCCAATTCAGAGTGGAGCAAGAGTCAGTGCAGTTTAAATCCTTCTAGACAATGGATGATTATTATTTCTTTGCAGAAAACCCGTCATTGAGAATGTGGTATTGAAAAGGGGTGAAAGCAGTAGAAGGGCGTAGGGGACGTAATTAATCAATCGCGACATGTACACGGGGAATTTCATCGTTTGTACGATGAACTTTGAGAAGATTCCAACAGGTTTTATGAATATTGTCGGATGGATATTACGACATTTGACTACTTGCTAGATAAAGTACAGCACAAATTGCTGAAGAGGTGGTCAAATTGCATTTTAAACTCAATTTTGCCTGTTGGGATCATCGATAAGAGCGACGAAAACAAACTGGCTTGATTTCTTCGCTCTTATCATTGCTCGACCTTGAGGCGCTGCCCCACTCTGCGCTCCTTCATATGCCTACCCACGTTTGTTTTCTTCGTTCCCTTCCCTTGCTCTTATAGTGCAGCTCCAGTCTTTAAGCACCCTAATTCTACCTCGTTCTACAATTTAAAGCTACACTAGATGAACTAACCTGCAGTCTTCTGCAGAGGGCGAGATGGTCGATGAAGTGGCAGGAGCGCACACAATATTTGATGAAGGGCTGTTACTTCCGCTGGTTTTGATGCTGGAATTGCTGTTGTTTTCCTCATGGATCGGAGTCGAGTTCCCTGAGTGGTATTCTCTCGGTAAAGGTTGATTGCACCCTGAATATAAAGAACATGTTTCACACCTCGCATGATACACGTGATAATAATATTAGCAGAACAAGCCAGTTCAATGTGTCATTCGAAAATGGGGATTTTAGAGGCGCTTTCAACAAGTTTTGAGGCCACCAAGTGCAAATCAATCACTAGAGAAGAAGAGACACAGATTCACCATCTTGATCTCGTGAGGCTCACAAGATCGCAGGTGACCCAAGGCCATATCACACGACCAGTTTCCTTGCATTTTCCCGAATTTTCGGGACAAAAATAGTAACAGAATAATAATAAAAACGTGGACGTTGAAAAATAATAAGGGCTGGATATTCCAAATACAGTGCATAATTATTGTGGAATGAAGTTTTAAAAGAGACAGGTTAGGCTTTGAAATATTGAAGCAACGTTAGCTTGGATCATCCAGCGTCTTCAAAGAGTGATTTCCTGTTTATTACTCATCATGACTAAAATAAAACTGACAAAAATTTAAAAAAATACTGGCATCGGAAATAGTTGTGAAATTGTTACCTTCCTAGGTAATGGTTAGG
Organism: Lygus lineolaris; assembly: GCA_030264115.1. Taxonomy (NCBI): domain Eukaryota; kingdom Metazoa; phylum Arthropoda; class Insecta; order Hemiptera; family Miridae; genus Lygus; species Lygus lineolaris. Next base: position 4,268,058 of record JAEMON010000011.1, read on the forward strand.
TACTGTTTCACATTTTTCGTGGTTTTGGAAAAATTAGAACACGCTCTAAATCTCCCCATGAGTTTAGAAGTGCTTCGCCAGGTTACGCATTGACGGACCTTGAGAAAATGTAGAAAAAGTCCCTAAAAAGTGCTCGTGTGATACGGCGGCCACAAACAGAAATAGGGTACTTCGTGCTCTCTATCAGGCTTATTAAGAATACTGACGTCACCAACTATACGAAAGCAAATCCTTGCCTCTTCACATCAACGAATCAACTATACTACACTTTATAACAAACAATCCTTACCATTTTCATAAGGTATGGGGGATGATTTTGGATTAGTTTCTCTTTGTCCAACAATGTCCCCATTTCTACAACAGAAAGATAACATTAATGAGGAAGGTAAAATAAACATCAAGACCCATCAAACCAGTGGTATCAGTAGGGGCAAAGCATTTCAGAGATATGATCAAAATCAAGAATTCGACTTGGGACCAACCGATTTTTTCGAACGCTTCTCTAACGCAAACAAAATGCGAGAGTTGATGGACATTATATTTTTGTAATTCTTTGGACGAATCGACTGGCGGTGGAAAGCAACATAAGTAGTGCTTCTCATTGAGCAGAATTATGGTAAAGTAAACATAATATTATCGGTTAAAACTTACGTGTCACTACCACAGAAAGGAGATAGCAGCTCTTGTTTGAAATTGGAAAGTGAGGGTAGAGCCAGTAAAGCATCACTGAAAACACAAAACCAATCAACGAAAATTGAGTCAGTTGGGTTGTACGAAGTCGACAATCAAGAACGAAGGTGATGGAATCTAACATTTTAACACAGGGGTGAACCCAAGATGGTGATGTAGAAAATTGAATTACAGATGAATTAAATACGCCTGCCAAGAGGGTAGGTACCTGTTAGAGAAACTTGAGGAACCCAAATCCACATTGAACCCTGTGAGACTGCCATCAAGATCGACTTCCAATCCTTCCACTGGTTCCCATGAATTCACTTGGTTACCACCTGGTAAAATATAAAAAAATTATATAAAGAAAATTGTAAGCTAAATATTGGTATAATTGGCGACACTGAGGATTTATCTACTTCTACGAGCAGTAAAGTACCCATTGTTCAGTGAAACTTCACAAATAGAAAACATCCACCATGTTGACGAAGGATATCAAAATTTCGTCGCTTTCACCCCCATTTGCTTTGAGTTATCTCATAATTTCTGTTTGCATTGTTGAGATTACAGCTTACCAGAAAAAACAATACTCAATCAATTTGTAGTATAGTTGACACTGGAAAGATATTCCGGGATAAACCATGGTGAGCCCTGATAAAGCGGGACGCCTACAACACAATTAGGACGAAGAGATGTCAGGCTCTTGCGCCACAGCTGTGAACTACGAACCTCTCAATTGATCTTTCAAATGTTTGAATAACAAAAGTCTGAGATGGAGAAACAGTCTACATCGCATCTAGGTTCATTTCATCGAGCCTGAACAGTGTTTTCAGCTATAGTAACTCTTCTACAGTTGCCTACTTAGTCATTTCACGATCATGGAGAAAGAAGACATTTGAATGACCTGGTGCACTAGGTGCCCTACTACAGTAGGTACTAGGGATGGAAGATCGAATCGCATTTTCAAGCGGATCGATCTTTTCGATCCGATTAATCGATTTTTTAGATCGATGCCAACTTGCCAGAGAATCGCCCTTATCGATCTTTTTATGGACGATTTTCGATTTGATTCATTGTTAGCATTACACTTTAATTTTTGGGACACTATATTCCTCGTACTTATATAGTACGTGGCTACACGTAGGGGAGAAATATCTGGTGTCACAGACCAATACCTTCCTACTTCGTATTTGTTTAATTTTTATTACTCGAAAAAACAACTCATCCAACCACATTCTTGACCAGAATGAGTAAAGAGAGGAGTTATAGCAGTCATTTAAAAGCTTATGCAAAATAGGAGAATAGGAAGATCGATTTACAAATCGATTCTTTTGAGCCGATTTATCGATCTTTTCGATTCATCGATTCCCAAAAATCGATTCTTCTATCTTCTCCATCCCTAGTAGGTACTTATCCTACGAACAATAAAAATTACGAGTTCGGGATATCTACTTCCTAATAATGTTATCCAAACGGCTCACCCATGAAAAGTCTTGGAATTGTTGAATTTGTGACAAAAAGCTCTTTTGCCAGATTCCATCTAGGCAGCCCTGTCGAGAAAGGAGGACAACTGGGGACGTTTCCCCCAGGCCCGGATTTGAGGAAGGAAAAAAGATAATAAAAAAATTAAACTCCTCAAGACATCACAACCACCTTTGACTAGGTGCAAACTGAAACTGACTAGCTTTACTTTCGAAAAACCAACAAACTGACAACTAACAAAATTCAAAACCAAGCATTCGGGATTCCAAAAGCAAAAACTGACAACCTACAAACAACTTTGTTGTTGTATTGAAAACCTGATATTTTGAGAAAGTTTTTCCTGCGACGAGCTTGTGAATTCACCCCATTTTATTTGAGAAACTCTAATTTTAGTCCAATTTTTCGCCCACTAAATCTACTGTAAAAGTTTTTATAATGCACTAGAGGGACAGGAAATTTAACGCTCTTTCCAATGGTTTCCTAAAATTGTATATCCTCAATTACTAAATCAAGGACGTTAGGGTATGGCTATTCTAGTAACTTAAGGACGAAACACGAAAAAAAAATCTCAAAAATAAAAAAAGGCGGTTTTAAGCGGAGTAAAATAAATGTTAGGAGACTTATTCGATACACCCTTTATGTTACTCACCTGTTGCCTAATCCCAATTTATTTACTTAGGTACCTAATATTGATCTATTTAAAATGTTCAGCTTATTTATTTAAAAAAGGAGGGGGCCGATGATCGTGTTCCCCCGGGCCCGGATTTTTTCTCGACAGCCCTGCATCTAGGGATGGCAAAAATTTTGAGGCGCAAGTCTGAGATGCGGGATTGACAGTTTGAATCTTGCAGCCTCTTTTTTCGTTGTTCCAACAACTAAGAGAGTTTATGATAAAATTGTGTCCTACCACATTCGCATACAACCTGTAACTCATTTGAATAAACCGTTGAACTTTCTCTCTTCATTTTCAGTTGTTAAACGTCTTCTTTTTTTTTCAATTATAATTATTTTCCTGCAAGTTCAACACATTAAAAAGGAAAAACTGCAGTTTCTGCAATTAATTCTTTTAAACTACAGTCGAATTTCGCAAAGGATCCCGCAAACTACAGTAGGATCCCGCTTGGGTCCGCACGGGATTGTCCTCTCTGATCCCATTAATCATAAATCGACGTGAAAAGTTTTTGAAATTTAATCAATTGAATATAGCTTATTTAAACAAAATGTACAGTACAAAAACATCATGTATGTATAAAAAAAATTTCTCCTCAGCTAGGTTTTGAGCCTGAGGTCTTTGAGACCTGACCAGGCATGTCTCTTTCAACAAAATTTACTTAATCACAAATCTTCATTCTTTATTTTTCTGCTCAAGTTAGTATCCAGACAGTCAAAAATAAAAACTCTATTTATTATAGAACTAGATTGTTCCTAATATTATTTTATCCTAATTTAAACTTGCTGTTAATAGAGATATGGGTGTTCTCCATCTTCAAGTAGTCCAACGCCAGTTTTCTAAATTTTCTTGTGGGTGATTATGTGCGGTGTATTCTCAAAAATGTTACCTACAAACTTTCCCTAGACGTGTTTACTACATCTAGTACCTGCAGCCTAATATCCAGGCTGGGAACTTCGCCATCGTTTTGCAAAATACTTCATCCTAATTGGTGTAAATGTTAGAGCGTAAATTAAGGACAGACAGATATTATTTCAGCGTAATTTGTAGATAGGTAGATTATCAGTAGCTTGTTTGCACCTAAATCCATACTTACGCCTACGATTTACAGCGTTGCAAAACTCATTGCAGGACAGCTTCGGTAAGAAAAATATCGGGCGCTGAATGCTGTTGGTTTTATTTATCACGGAACGTGACCTTACGATAACCTTAGCTGCTGGAGCCCAAAACGGACACCTCAGAAACGTCCAGAGGATTGTAAACACGTACTACTGTTGTGACTTGGTTGATAGGTACGTCTTAGAGTTACCATAATAGTTAGAGCGAGGTGGATGGAAATAAGTAATACCTACCAGAAGAAAGTCCAGGGATAAATTAACCAACCTTTCCTTTTACACTACGTACGTATTTGGTTCACGAAAAGTTATTCCGCTAGGGGGCAGCGAGAGATGTTCAATGGAACGAACCCAGATTGAAAGCGGGTAACGTAGAATTGGCTATCAAGGCTACTGAGATTAGCAGGCTCAATCTATTACAAACGGTTTTGTGACAGTATAGGCACCTTCTGAGAAGCAGGTTTGAGACATTTTCGGTAGCACATAAATTATAGAAAAACGTATCAGCTGAATTAATCTAGGACTCCTCGTGTAGAGACTGTGCAAGCTCTGTATGAGCCAATGCCCTAGTGAAGGGATGATTTAAAAATCTTCTGGAATTGTACGCAAAATACGGGCTACAAGTATTTATTAGTGCTTGGTGAGACTAATGCTTCGAATAGATTTTAATGAATGCTTTTCAACATTTTTCGTTCTTTTTATTTACACTACAGAATTGATCATCTGCATTTCTGTAATGTATGAGTTACAAGCCTGTTTCAGGCACTTATCAATACAAAATCAAATTGCTTCTGACCCTGGAACCTAA
>JAEMON010000011.1:4300559-4310669 GCA_030264115.1 Lygus lineolaris
TACCTATGTTACAATCGCGTTCATAGGTTAGGTAGGTAGGTACGTGATAAAACAAAATACTATCAATTGAATGTAAGAGACGGATGGAAGTTTGGCACAGATAGGTATAACTAATTACTTATAGACTTCCAAAAACAAAGTGATACTGATAACATTAGGTAGGTACCTACTTATCTGAAGACTCGTGAGAAACTAATCATTGCTGCACCCAAATGTAGTATGACAGACTTGTAGGTACGTACCTATATCAAATGGGTTTCACTAAAGCAATGCAAGATAAGCAAATAAGGGTCTCAACGTTGGGAACAAGCTTATAAATGGATAACCACTACCATCCATCAGGGAGGTCGAATATTGGATGACACCTAGGCGCGGTGTTCGATCACTGGTCGATCGAATAATTCCCTAATGGGGGAAAACAAATCCTTAAATCAAAGTACCTACCTACCTACTTACTTGATCATTAACAATAATAAGATATCGACCCAATAACTACTACGGGCGCCATTTATTAGTCAACCCAAAGGGTTTCTTTCCAGTCGGGAAAGTTATACCCACTCCAATGAATACGAAACTTAAACTACGTTGTTTTATTATAATTTGGCTTAAAGACATGATCAAAAAACTTACGTGAGTGAATGACACATTCCAGAAGATTCAATACAATCACAGAAAATAACAGTACGAACGCAAATTTCCATTACTTGCCCACTCGTTTTCAGCAACTCAAACTACTTATGGGATTTGACGTCACTGCAACCAGGCTGGCCAACTAATCAAATAAATTCGAACCGCCAGTTTCTACCCCAAGGTCGCTGGTAACATTCTACCAACGTCTCTGGATACTGTTTTATTTTAGCACTTCCCGGATAAATTTGGTTTTTTCCCAGTCAAATTTTTCCCAACCAGATTTATGTTTCACCAGTCAGTTCAATTCTTTCTCTTTAAAATTTATGTATTTGAAGGAGTAAACATTTTTTTTCTCGAGGGTGGTAGAAAATTGGGAAATCGGTCGTTTTTACAGAATAGCTGTGAAGTTTTGCCTACTCACAGATAAAATTGTGAAGTTTTGCATAATAAGCATGAAAATAGGAGGATTGTAATGAGAAGATAAGAGACGCCAGAGACAAAAAAAATGTTAGCATTCACGGGAGAAAAATACACTAGGTTTTCTGAAGTCTTTTTTTAATTGGCTAGCTTGGTGCTGCAGTGCAGCCATCATAAACGCAGAGTAACAGAGAAAACTAGGTATAAACTTATAAAAAAGTTTGAAATAAAGAGAAGTCTTTGTTCAAAATGAGTTATATTCTTTACCTAGGTTTTTGGGCCTAGTATTCTGGTGTTTTCACAATGGGTAAAAGGGCTTTGAGTATAGATTGACTCTAATCTATGCCTGGACTGGCAACAACACTGCATCTCGATCGCCTTCGGTGGTATATCGATAACATGAATCGAGGTATCAATTTTTTTTTCAATCAAATCGAGAAAAAAGTGCGGCGTTTGTTTGACAATCGATGCTTAAAACCTACCTTGTGCCTTCCTTTTCCTTTGCTAGTCAAGTCAACAGTTTATTCTTCCTTACTAGGTACAACTACTTGAAAACTGTTCTTTCCGTAATAAGATCAAGTATAGGCATATTCTACGGAATAGAATATTCAGTGCCATCGTAGTGTTTCGTGGTTACTGAAATCAATATTGGTATTTTCTGGGATCACACATTTTACTTCAGGTATGTATTTTGTTCTCCACAGTTTTGAAAAGTAAGGTAGGTGTACGGATGAAGATAGATCATGTCCCAAGTTGCTTATCGATCCCGCATAGCGGCCAATCGTTTGCATTATTCACTTTGGTACCGTCACGATGTCAAGTGTCGTTTACATTATTATTTGGATCAATCTCAAGATCTTGTTCCAACTATATAAGAATATTCGAATATATTGGAATATTTTAGTAGCGCAGAACCCTCTGCGCATACGCTTGTGCCTTGTGAATATTCGAATATTCTGACTCCACTGATGAGAATTGGAAAACTACGTTTGTTCCAATGGGATGTGCGCAAATGTTTTCTTGCTTTCCAAATGATAGATCGAGAGCTTTCTTAATATCAGTAGGGTAAAGCTGGGTACACGTTGAGGCGCAAGTAGGTACTCATTCGGGACGCAAATTGAACCCAGCCCACGCGTGGGGGAAATGTGAAACACAGTTTTGCATCAGGTACCTACCGCAAATTGAACCCAGCCCACGTCTATCCTATGCAGTTGCATTCCATGCCTGGGCAGGTTTGTCGTCGTCACAGTTTTCGTGGGTTTCTAAGAGGAGTTCCATCGGCGTGGTACTGGACATCGAGGAACGTGGATGCACACTACAGGGCTCAATATGCGGGGCCAGCTGATGGGCTGGGTTCAATTTTCGGAGGGCCTGAAGATGGAGAACAGCCAATTAGCCAATCGGATTCAATCACGGTTTTACGGCGCTGCGGTTTTGCTGACTTAAGTACGGCGTTGCGGATCAATGTGAACCCACCTTAAGTTGCACAGATATTCACAAGAATGTGCTAAGAGGGGTCTGCGCAGCTAACTATTCGAATATTCGTTTGTACAGTTGTGAAGGAATTTAATGCAGAACGCAAAAGCGAGAAAGTGATCAAAGTTTCTTTAATTAGACGAGAAAGCATTAGACATTGTTTGAGGAGCTAATAATCACATTAGAACATGAGAAGTTAAAATTAGCAGACGATGGGAACCGAACATGTGTGTGAGTTTGCATCTGAAGACGACCAACACAACCACAACAGACACAGGCGAGAGTTGAGTGTGACGTCGTGATCATAGATTTCAATACTCTCCCTCATGTCTCATATCTTAGTTATGTTACTCGGTGTCTCATTTCCAAATCAGTTCATTAAATTCTTCAGGGCACTGTGGGTCGTTTTTCACTTGTAGTAGCTTCTCAGAGCTTGCTCACATCTCGATTTGACAGAGGATCTTGAAGAAAAAAAAAACACGCAAGAATCGTGTTAAAAAAAGATGAAAAGATGGACAACCAGTCCATGACTACCATTCTAAGCTAACGCGTAAGGAATTTTCGAAAGAAAATTATACAGGGGCCCACATTATCTACATATATTGCGGTACCTGTCTACCATATATATCGGTGGGTACCTTTGCATAGTATGGTTTGAAGTGAAGTTTCACATAAACTATTGCTTCGTTTCATATAATGTACCTACTTAGGTATATGTAGGAACACCCATTAATATCATCTGACCTCAGTTCGGCCAAAAAAGGTCGTAATATTATCAATAATAACAACAACGAGTACCTACACATTGGCTAGCGATTTTGGTGCCTTTTTAGGAGTCGAGTTTTACGCAAAAGTAGAGTGTTGTTGGTAAACATCGCTGGAAATGAGTTCCATGAGAGATTATACACTCACACCAAAACATCCTCCTGGAACATTGTTGTAATTTGTAGGTAGTTAGTAGGGATTCAGCCAGAAAACCCTCACCGTAAAGCATTATTTTATTCAGCGAAGTTTTGGGTACTAGACCCATCTTCACGCAACCTGTTCATGAGAGAGTAGGAGTCCAAAAATAGACCAGTTTTCTCATGAGAAAGGAAGGGGAACCTTGTACAATAAAAAGGAGTAGAGTAAGAAAGGTTGCATCAAAACAAAACAGTAGATAATGTACTTAACAACAATTTAGCTATATATATACTTATGTTTTCCTTTTTAAAAAATTATATTATCTACGTCTCAATTATTGTGAAGTACTATATTGTTTTGATGTAACCTTTCTTACTCTGCTCTCTTTTTTTGACAAGGTTCCCCTCCTATTTCTCATGAGGCAACTGCTTTATTTTCGGCCTTGAGGACACCTTCCTCATGAACTGGTTACCTAAAGATGGGTCCAGGTTAGACCCGAAACGCAGCTGAATAAAAAATACTCCAAAGTGAGGGTTTTTCTGGTTGAATCCCGACCAGTTACCTACCAACAAATAACTAATCATGCAGTCGACGATTTCTTCCACAACTTAAACTCCAACTTAATACTTCTTCCGTAGTCTTAATAAGTATTATTGTTCCAGGATGGAGTTCGACCTACTTGTTGGTACGCCTGCCATGTTGTGCAACTGGACCTTTAGATCAGTCTAGATGGGTGATGAGTACGAAGGTTCCGAGGGAGGGTCACCCCATAAAAGGCGGAAGTACCTTACCACTGCTGAAAAGAAGAAACTGTTGGAGAAATTCTACCGAATTCCACAGCCTTGCACACAAAGGCGTGCGGCAGCTTTGCTAAACATATCTCAGGCTACGTTCAGCCGGTTGATTGGGGATAGGTTCGCTAAAAAGATCAACGAGGATAATATTGAAGATGATGATGATGAAATAGTTGAGTGTTCTCGGGAAGATGCGTATGAACAAAGAGACGCCACAAGACATATGAAAAGGACGTCCTTGGATGAAAAATTGGATATTCTAGCAAAATATGATGCTCTACAGCCGTGCACACAAAAAAGAGCATCAGATTTGTTGAAAGTCCCTCAGTCCACGTTGTCAGATTTATTGAAAACAAGAGATGAATTGCTTGGACATTCTGCTATGAAAAAAAACTGTAGACTTATTTTAACAGATTGTAATCCTCAACCATTGGTGAAGAGACCTCAACAAGTTGTTTCAATCCTGAGGAAACCTCCACCTTCGAGGAAGAGGAGAGCTCCAAAACGATTTGATTTCGATTCTGCAGGAGAGGTTGACACGAGTGATGAAGAATACGGACCTTCTGAACATTCAAGCGATTCAGAAGATACATCAGAGTGTTCCAGAACTCGTCCCCAACCATTGTTAACCCCTAAACAAGAAACCATATTGAAACAATATTTCAAATTGCAAAAGTCAAATCCTTGTACTCAACGGGATGCTGCCCAAAAGTTGGGAGTTTCTCAATCGGCATTGAGCGTTCTTTTGAAGGCAACTAGTGAAATTGAAAAGAAACGAATATCACAAGAAGTGGCCGATTCCGTAAAAGGAAAGAAGGATCCACAACAAGAAGAACAAAATGAGTTGCAAATGAGCGTAAAACGCCATAAAATGAGAACCTTACAAGAAAAAATTAAAATCTTTCGGATGTTTGATGCAATGCAGCCATGTTCACAGAATAAGGCTAGAGCTGTTTTCAAAATGTCCAGCAGTACACTGTCTGGCCTTATTGCTAATAGAGAGGCGATTGAAGATGAATTTCGAAACCAAGTGATTGAAAATGTTCAAGCACTGAAAAAATATGATGCTTTACAATCTCATCAACTACCCCGTGCTCATCTAATATGTGGAATGACGAAGGCCAAATTGGAGGATGTGTTGGCAAACAGGAAATTTTGGAAAGAAGAAGGTGCGAATCTTAGCGATGTCGTTGTTGATCAAAAGCCGCCATCTATGACAGACATGGAGCGTATTGAAAAAGAACTTCTGGTGTGGTACCAGGCGAATCACCATGAGCAAGTCACTTGGATGCAATTGATGAGCAAAGCTAGAGAGCTGTCAAAAACCTTTGGATCGACGTTTGTTCCGACAGATCCATGGATGTCCAAATGGAAGCGAAAGATTTCTCATTTACTCTCCAAACCGAAATCAGATCATACTCCAATGATTGCCATGGTAAACTGTGTAGATGAATCAGCCACAGTTCTACCAGCCCTGAAGGACTACCACCCTGATGACATTTTCAACTTGGACGAAACCGCTCTTTATTACAGAGCCATACCAGGCTATGCCCCTGGGAATGATGATTGGGTGACAGTGTTATTCGCTTGTAACATGTCCGGAACTGAGAAGAAAAAGCTTACAGTTGTTGGCAAATCAGAAGCTCCCCTTTTTTTCGGAATTTTGGCGCTCCCTCTAAACTACAAACACAGTAGTGATGGAAGGATGTCCCCGGAGATATTGTCCAAGTTATTGGAGGAATGGAACACGCAACTTGAATCGAATAAAAGAAATATTGCATTAATTTTGGATAATTGCAGTTTGCATATGGACATAACTCATAAATTTGAGCGCATGAACTTTTTTTTTGTTTCCAACAACAGTTCGAATCCTTCACAGCCCTTAAATCGAGGAATAATTACTCATACAAAGACTATTTTCCGGAAAAAATTGTTTTCGACTGTGTACAAGTTGGTAGATGATGGAAAAGCTGTCAATGATCTAGTTTGTAAAATCACTGTGTTGGATGCGCTGTACATGCTGGCTGAAGCTTGGGAAGAAGTCCCAGTAAAGATAATTATAAATGCTTTTGCTGAATTAGTCTTCCCTAACCTCACACAACCAGTTCAAGAGGAGGAACCTGAAGAAGAAATTATCCGGTAAGGCATTCACGTACATCATCAAAATCTTGTTTCCTCTCACCTAGTTTTTGCATGAAAATACACATAGAAGAAATAATTTATTATTCTACCTAAAACCCTCTCTAATTGCTTTGTTATGTTGCTCTCCCCTACAGTTCATAATGAACGCAATATGAGCTCTAATATAATTATGAAAAGGGCCTGAGAAAATTAACACAGGTCGCCCTACCAAACACACCCATTCCCAATATGTTCTCCACTATTGGAGATGGAAGGAAGTGTTAACCCTTTGAGGACTCCTGCCGAAATATTCGTCCAAGTGAAACTATCCCCAGGGACTCCTGACGACAGTTCCGTCCATCATCAACTGTGCACCTGGGACAGTTTTGCTTGGACGAGTATGCCGTCAAGAGTACTCAAAGGGTTAAAAACTCCTTCCAGCTCCAATGGTGGAGGACTTTAGAACTGTCCCTTTTACTCAATTTGTTCATAGCAACATTCCAGTTTGAATTGTCCCTATTTAATTTTTTAAGGTTAACAAATATTAGGATTATTGCTATTGAAATCATTCGTTTAAAGTCGGCATTGAGGTTTTCCATGATTTGTTCTAGGTTGAACCAGCTTGATGATGATTTGTTGAATATGGGGCATTCAGACGAAGGGCGCAGAGAATGCATGGAAGATGAGCTCTCCAATGAAGAATACATGGTTGTTCACGTGGAAGGTGTTGTCGACCCCAGTGATGACGATTCCCCAGGCACAGCAACAGGTGGTGCGGATTCATCAAATACGCTCGATTGTGCAACACCGAATTCCAGTGGGCTGGAGAGTGAGCTCAGAAAGATTTTTGATTCGACACCGACGTTTGGAGAACCGTCAAGATCAACGAAAAATGTCCGTAGCGTTGTGAAAGTAGAGAACATACTCGCTGAAAGCCTTTGCAATGACTTGGGACTGACCAACAGCCTGGAAAAAGAACCTCCAACTTCTACGGAGATACATGAAGCCCTCGGAGTCATCAAGAGGTTTTTGAGAATGAATGGTGGCACTTTGGAAGATTTTACAGATTTCACCCAATTAGAAATGAAGGTCCTATCCAAAATGAAAAGTTAGCTGTCCCAGCACCATGTTTGTATGAGTAGGTACTTGCCAATAGATAAATAGTAGGCACCGAGGATCATTATGACTTACGATAAAAGGTACCTATGTATGTTATTCCGTATTCTGGTATGTTGTAAATATATTTCGTTCAATAAATGTAGAACTCAACTGAATTTAGATTTCAGATTAAATATCCGCGGAAACCCAAAACGTTATAGTGTGGGTAGGAATACCTATGCCTACCTAATAAGTGTGTTTTTAAAACTCTTGAATGTTGAACTCACAAGATTATCAGAAACTATTTATCTACTTCATGCAATATCATGTTAATTTTACCTACAACTTTTAGCAATTGGAATTGCTAACGACTGAATTGCCATCTATGGTTTTTGTTTTGTATTGTTAAAATAAAACTACCTACTCGTTGGTAAATCTTTATTGTAAGTAACTTAAAATTCCCTACATATAATTTCTCATTTATTTAAGTACATTATACTATTTGGTAATGCAGGTATTTCATGGAAGCGGAAAACCACTCACGGGAAGAATAATTATAAAATCAAAGCTGAAAACGGAATTTTAGACTTTGGATTGAAAAACTTGTGCTCTCTTTGGTCTTATGCGATACATCTAACAAGATCAGGTGATGATAAATCCAGAATGAATGCATTGAGTGGGTAAGTACGAGAGAGCAGGGTAGAAGAAGGATTCCACATGTCTGTGGCTCAAGTATTGACCGCATGTTTTTGTTGGCGTATCGATATATTGTCAATTCAAAGGATTCCTTATGCCTGTAGCTCAAGAATTGACCGCATGTTTTTGTTGACATATCGATACCTATGTCGTCAATCGCGCAATAGGTTGTCGCCGCAATATTTGCAAAAACTGCTTTATATAAGTATTCCTGACGAATTTTTTTTAAATAATCCTTTCGTTCTATGTTTTTAAACCATTTACAGCAGATGAAATGTACGTATATTTAATTAATAACATTAATATATAAGGAATATATTATATTCCTTGCAATAATAAACCTCTCTCCTTTTTACATTTTTTTTTAACATGAAAAATTCGCCCGCCTATTAACTCGGAGTCAACAACCTACTTTTTTCTCCTTCATCCATGCCAATGGCGGGAAGGCCGGAGACAACATTTTTGTCTAATGGCAGAAAAGCACACACAGAAAACAAAGTCTGTGTTATTGCGTATTCTCGATTCTGTTTCTGCCGCTTTCTTGATTACATCAACTTGATGTCATCAAGATCTTGATACGGTAGTATCAGTATTCTATGGATTACATTCCCATAATTTGAAACTTATTTAATATTTAAATTGTCTTCAAACTTAACGTAAAACTTGAGCTTTTGCATCTCTTTTGAAGACCTCGCGATTGCATGGGATCCGAATGAATTTTTCTCGCGTACATGACTTTATTGGGTAAGTAGCTATTAACCTGTCAAGTTCTCTCTGTAATATAATACCAGCCTATACCTACCATAGAATACTGATAATGTAAATATGTGACCTATAAATCCATAACCATTAAATCGGTTCTCTTCTTTAATTCGGTGGTTGCATCAATCCTGAGGGATAGCAGAAGATTTCCCTGTATTCAACTCACCCCTCCTCCTCCGCAGGGGTGAGAATATTCATACCTATTGAGTGCAACTTGCTCTGGCAGTTATAGAAGTCTGTATTGTCTCTGGTAGTTGGGTAAGATTCGAATTTTTATCAGTTACAACAAGGTGTGTTTCACACATTGGGAACAGACCGAATATTCGAATAATCACAAGAGTGTGCGTTGAGGGTTCTGCGCAGCTTAACTATTAGAATATATTCGAATGTTCATATACTTAGGTGGAACAGAACTTAGAACGATTTAGGTATTATTCAAGTGATGGGTATACTTGGCTGTTTGAAAGTTGTGGGATCAATCAAAAGTACTCCTGCAGGTATGCACTCACCATGGAGGTACACAAAATTTATTCGCAGATGATTTTCAAGATTGCATGCATAGGGATTGGGAGAGGCCATTATTTCCTCTATAAGCAAGTTCAACTCTCAACTATTCAGAATATCCAGATGGGCTTCTCAAAATCGTCTGGTTTTGAATCCAAAGATATCCCAAAGTAGGCCCTTTGATCCTACAACGATACGCTCTGTGTGCCCAGGCCTGAAACGACAGCCTACCCTCTCCGTAGTTATCCCGCATTTACGTTACGTATTGCACTACTTCCTCTTGCTCCTTCTTCTCTTATTCGCTGTTCTCTTCCATCTAAAAATCTTTTTTACGCTACGTTCATAATGTAAAGCCACGTTCTCAAGAATTGCTTTCTCTACCCCTAGATAAGTTATTGATCCTCAGACACATTTAATACTGTTACAACATAGCTAATCCTATGACATTTAATAGTGATTACTATTTTTTTCAATTCCTGGGATTTTGTTTCTGTTATGAAACGTATTTGATTGGAAATGGGAGGGTTAGTTTGGCAATCAGAGTTCACAAAGACGGTCACCCTAAACCTAAACCATAATCAGTTGTTTTGTTACAGATTGCCACTCAATGAGTCAACAGTCTACAGTCGATCTTGGAGTAAGTCTCGTGTTTAATACCAGCTTGATTCAGTGCTACATTTTTACGCGTAGGTACTTATAACTCATACCC
>JAEMON010000011.1:4310723-4325054 GCA_030264115.1 Lygus lineolaris
TGGGGGGGTGTCATGACCCCTGTGACCCCCCTTGGATCCGCGTCTGATTATTGTCCATTCTGTTTATTCTTTTTCATTTTATGGGTTTCAGGGATTCGTTATTAATAAACAAGTATATCCAACAACTGCCAAGGAGATGAGTAGGGGTGAATTCGCCTGAATTAGCTACATCGTTTTTAAAATGAATGTGGGTATAACAATCTACAGGTTTTCTTAATTTATTACCGCTTCACTGAAGAGATAGCTACCAATAATTCCAAGTTCTGGTGTTTCATAATGTAATTATTATTATTATCATCAGGAAAATATCCAGGGCCGTTGTTGAGCCGAGGTTGGTTACTACTTGGATGGGTGACCGTCAGGTAAGGTTACTGCCCAAGTAATGGGATTAAAGAACATGAAGTAATGGGGTATTCCAGTGGTTCTACAAATTATATGATTTTTGCAATATTTTGGTTCGAGTAACTGTGAAAAGTGCATATATTGTGGGAGAAGGTTATAATAATAAATTGTGTAGTATAAGGAAGAAAATGTGAAATAAAGATAACGGATGTTAAAAAATCATCCTCCCTCTTTGTCGTGAGGTGAGACGACACACCCCTAGAAGGCATAAGATATTATAATATCCATACTTCGTGATCTCAGTAATCGAGGTCAGTCTAACGTTACTTTCATCATTCAATATAGTGATAACTTATCTCTGATAATCGTATCTTCTTAAATAACTTCTTTCAAAGTAACAAACCTTAATTGAATCAATCAATCAACTTAGTTCTCTTCAGTATGGATACTACTGCTTTATTGTAATCAGATATAGCAGTGAAAAACCTGTACGTGACTAGTCCGCCTTTTCTCAAATCCCTAATTTCTATTTGCTTCTCCAATTTTATGTCAACATTTTCTCGACAAACGGACTCAATTTTCGTTAGCCAAAAGCAATGTATCTACTTTGAGGAAAAAGCGCGAAATCCTCTCAACTCAAGAGGGCGAGGCAATGTTCAAGCGGAAACATTTGATCAAATTCTGATCCTCCCGTTGGAGCACAGCTGAAGACGTTTGTAATGCCTGATAGGTGAACTGGACGAAAAACTCTAATTCTTTTTTAACAAAAACGTACATAAAACTGTACAGTAACAGTTAGTATTAAAGGTTTCTCTCTTCCCCGTATAGTCAACGAGCATTGGTCCCTATGGATCCCTTGAAAAGGGAGCCATCTTCACTTCTTGCGAGAAAGCTCACAATGTTCTATAGAACACTCTTAAACTCACTTTTGGACTGACTCTCGTACTATGAAAAATTTATGATTACTTATTAATTTATCCAGAACTTGAAACTTGCGCTCATCGAGTACGCGCGAGGGCGACCTCTGATATGGGACCGTGGTATAGATTGTACAAAAAAGGATCGAGAAGATGCTTGGCTCTTATTTGCTGAAGGCTTCAATCTGCAAGGTAAGAATGGATTATTTAGCTACTGTCAGGTAGAAAAATATTTAATCGATGTTGTAGTATGTATCTCGAAAGAATACTATTAAGTAAATAGAAAATAACATTGAATTGTTTATATTCTAAAATGATAGGTTAAATACCTACCATTATATACTAATCACTGTATAATATCATTCTATAATAATCACTGTATATACTAGGTTTGTTCGCAGTGACAAACTTACCAGTAAGAAATCGTTTGCAACCTCGTATGGACGTTCTCAGTGACTTCTTGATAATTTCTGACGGTTTATAGTATCCATGCTGGTCCGTTTGCAGTGTCTTTCAAACTGGTTTGAACCATGTGGTGGATCACTAGTTCGGTCAGAATAATTTTTCGCTTGCATCTTCTGACAGTTTCTGACGACTGGAAATAAGTGTTGGTCGCACTATGGTTGCAAAGCCAAATTCCCGTTCAAAGATCAGCTGATCAAATGCAACTTATTTCGTTTTCACCGAATCGAGTTTCTTGTTTACTTACTTTTATAATTTATCAAAATCACTCACCCTCATGCTTCCCCAGCTAGCTGGAGACTGGAAAACTTTGTGATTGGAGTAATCTCTACAGATATTTTCTTTATTTTTTGCTATTCTTTATGTTTTATGTTGTTCCTTTTTACAGTACAAGAAGTTAGAAAACGATGGGAGGGGATGCGGAGGATGTACTTCCATGAACTTCGAACTTTTCTCAAGACCGGAAAGAAGAGCGACTGGGTTTATTTCTCTAAACTCGATTCTTTCCTTCGCAAACCTGTACAATCCCTCATGGAAAAAGTTAGTTAACTTGAGTGGCTTTCAGTAGGGGGTTTTTCGGTTGAGATTAAAATGGTAGGATTATCCAATAGAATAGGAATATAAGGCAATAGGAATATGTATGGAAGAAGGGATATACCTAAAAAATGTTTCAGAGTCATTACTTCCCTATCGTTTAAATTTTAAACGGTTGGTAAGAAAGCGCTGGAACATGTGTAGGTATATCCCTTCTTCCATGGATATTCCTTTTGTCTTTAGTTGGAAGTTTAACTTGCAAGAGCTCTCTCTTTCTCTCCCCATAGCTAGTGTTCTCCTGCACTAGCAGTTTGGAACTCTATTTTTAACAGGCTGCAAGCAGCTTCTTCGGTCAATAATAATCATTAGGTATATACATACATCAAGTTCATTTTATTCGAATACTTACCTATTTAATTGTTCGGCTTTTTTCCCTACAGTTCTCCGTTTCAAAAGGAACACTTAATCCGGAATGTATTGAAGTATCTTCTAATGATGAAAGTGATGAAACGCCATCCTCATGTAAAATTGATGCACAACAGCTTAAGAAGGAATCGGCCGAAGTGAGTCATCAACTTAATTGGAACAATCTAACTTAATTCCTTACCCTTATAGTGTCTTTAAAAGGAGTACTCATTTTGACGTTAACAATTTTCTTCTTTTGCTTCAGGGAGAAATTTCTAATATTGCCTCTAGTAGGGGAGGCAGTAAGAGCTTTGAAGGGAAAGAGAATAAAATGGATGTTGAACCTTCTACAGAAACTTCACTAGCCAGTTCTTCTGTAAGTTGATTTTTCGTGTACATATCATGGTAAATGACCAGGAAAGTCTGGAGTTAAGACGCTAGTAAGTAATAAATTATGGTGTCTTTAGTGTGGAGCTCTGGAGAAAGAGAACACATGACATGTCAGGACCGTGGGTGAGGCCACCGGATTCCATCAGATTTTTTTGTGTCAACAAGGTTCGAACCCTCTCGAAGTACCATCATTTTTTAACGTTTTCCCGCCCAAAACAAGTGGCACAGTCGGGTAGGACAATCCTCCGACTCACAAAAGGTGCACACGACTGCAATTAATTTAATAATTCAATTCTCTCTCCTCTCTGCTTACATCACAAAAAGCTTTTCAGGATCACATTTCTTAAAATCGCAGTGTCTTCGGGTCACTGGTAGGGATTGCGATGCGGGCCCCTTCCAATTTTCTGGCTCTCTCATTTTGAAGCGAAAAACAACTGCTTACTGAACTGGCATCTGCCCATGCGTCAACACTCACACTCCAGTAAGGTCAGGATGTTCAGCTCCGAGTCCAGAGGTCTCAAATTAGCCTCGTGGAGATGTTGTGAACGAAAGCTCTTGCCTCAGCAGTAAGGAGAGACAAACAACAGGTCTTCGATGGCCGAGGTGGTTATGGTTATGCGGTGGTTATGCGGGGTTATGGTTATGCGGTGGAATCCTTCAGATTCCGCTGTGTCAATAAGGTTCGAACCCCCTCGAAGTACCTTAATTCTTTAACGATTTACCACTCACAACACGAGCACTTCGTGTCTTTGCTTCTTCCTCATGAAAGTAGGATCCTTACTGTATAAATGTAAGCTCACTAAAGACAAGAAGTGTTTTGCTTTCGAGTTGATTTATATCAACAGGGAAGGAAAACACTTCTTGCCTTTAGTGAGCTTACATTTCCAGGACCCAGTAAAGATCCTACTTCCATGAGGGAGAAGCAAAGACAGGGAGTGCTCGGGCGGAGCTTATAGAAACTATGTTCCGGCTGGGGCCATCCTCTCGTTTTTCAGACAGGCCAACCGGAGCTCACACACGATCCATCCGCCACGTTCAGACATGCCGGTACGGTTATGGCTACCTTTGGATTGCATAGCCAGACTAACCATATAATTTCAAGCATTCCTTCCTCTCGAACAATTCGACATAATTTTGTTGGTTGTTATGGTAATAATCGATGTGTACTGTAGTACCTATTTGTTTTTACTTGCCTACTTTTTAGGACGTTGGGAAGATGTTTGCTTGTTCTCCATTCACTGGAGATGAAGTATCCATAAAACTTGAAGACGGTGGATCCTCCAACACCTCCCAGGTAAGCTCAACTAAAATTTCATTTCTCCTGAATGGAATCAGTGTTTGCACTGGGATATGACAGTTTGCAGTTTTTCAGCACAGATTGTTCTTTGGGATGCCACATTAGATTTTGTTTTGAGTTCAGTTATATTTGACTTGGAAAGAACTACGTTTTGATTTAGTTTACTGAAAAGATCCCTAACGTCCCCCCTGTAGTTTTCTTATCAACCAACAGATGTTTCCCAAACCAGACAATAACCCAACCGATTTCTTACCAATTCCTATTTTTGATGGGATTCAGGACCCTTCGAAAACCACTAAATACTAGTTTACAGCTAGAAAATCCTTCAACTTCCAGTTTACGAGCAAAGGAAAGTTTCCGTACAAAGGAAAGTGAAATGTTCGTCATAGGGGAAGTAGGCAATTTGGGCGATTGATAATTTATATTAATATTAGTCCTTTACTAACTTCCTTGGCGATACAGCCCTCATGTAGTGAAGTACGCAAGTTTGCTGCTGCTCTCCAGTTGTGAACATCGAGGATGGTACGAGCTCTGTTAGTTCATTGAAAATAGTTCGGTGTATGTAGTGGTCTTGATTCATCTTTTCTACCTAGTTTTTCTATGAAATGAACGTGTAGGAAAGCTATGGACCTGTGAATGAATAGTGTATTCTCTCTTACTTTTTAGGATAGCAAGTTGTCTTGTCCCAGTGTGCTTCTACCTCGTCTTGTGAAACAAGTGAGCTCCCCAGTATATGTATTGAAATTCAACTAGAGTAAACCAATGTAATTGGTAGGACCTTCCCTATGTAATACCTTAACTGAAAATCTCCTCCTTTGATTTCTTGGTTTTGGTTTATTATGAACCTCTTCTTTGTTTTGCCACCCCCACAACCCTCCACACACAACATTACTGAAAACTATCAAACTTATCTACCCGCAGCGCCCCATCTACCTTTAACTCTCCTATGACTCATTTTTTAACATAGTTAGAGTAGCGTTTCCCCTGCGGTAGGTATATCTCTTGCAGTATAGGAGTAAATGGGTGCTCGACCGAAAGAAAAGTAGGGCTGCTCGTGATGTACGTAAGTAAATTAAATAAAAAAGAAAACGGAGTTAAATAGAAAAACGTTGTCTATTTCCACGAAAATAATGAGTTACAAAGTTAAATCGATTTCG
The DNA here is from genome assembly GCA_030264115.1 of Lygus lineolaris. NCBI lineage: Eukaryota > Metazoa > Arthropoda > Insecta > Hemiptera > Miridae > Lygus > Lygus lineolaris. The sequence goes on from JAEMON010000011.1 coordinate 4,316,228, forward strand.
ACGGTTAGGCCATCAACAGTAACAGACAATAACTATTTTAGTTATACTGGTTGTAGTCCCGTTGATGTCCATCAAAGAGAGGGAGTGTTGTTCCACCCGGACTGGGCTCAGGGGACTGTTTGGAATTCATATGATGTAAGTAGTTTCAATAATGTTTATACGATTATACGGCATATCGGTGTGGGAATTGAAAGGATTTTCTTCATTGCCTATTAGTGAAGAGCTAATTATTTTTGAAGGGAGAGATACTCGTCTCAAAGAAAGTTACGCTGCCTGAAGCCAAACGAGGGAATGAAAACGAAGCCACCAATCAGGTCAAAAATTCTAATGCTGTAAGTACCATTATAAATGTTTACTCAATATCTATTGGGATGACCCAATACCTGGGAAAGTGTAATTGCGGGGTTATAACCAATGGACTCGGAGATTTCGATGGACTATTTTGGTGCCCCTGTGGTGCCAGTAAATGGTGTCGTGGCGTGAAAACCAATGTCCTGTCAAGTTTCATCATTCATTTATCGGATAAGTAATGACTCTACGAGAAGTTAATTTGTTGATTTTGTTGGTAGGATGGTTGTGAAATCATTTTTTCACCAACGAACCGAAATTTTTTGTGGCTGATAGGATGGTTTTCGTTGGTTCGATGGTTGTGAAATCATTTTTTCTCAAAAGTCAATGGGATTCATATTGAGAAAATAGCATGGAATATAGAAAATAAATTCTTTCCTAATGTATTTGTTTAGACAGATAGAAAAGAGTAACAAACATTTGACGATGAAGTACCTACTGGTAAATGTAGTGCGGTAAGCATGTCATGATTGGCTGAGACCTTCTGGTTTAGCTTCTGTCACGGCTAGCTAACCCTTGTCAGAAGGCTCCAGCCAATCAGTGACATTGACAGCACTACCATCTAGCGGTTACCTACTTCAAATGTCCATGAAATTCAATAGGGAGACTTGCATGTGTAGGAATCAGAGTTGGGCAAACGCATTTTGAAACTGACTTCGTTTTCGTTTATTAGACAGTTTTTGCACACAAACGAGAAGCAAGTCGGGATTCCAAATAGGATGTTACTAGGGAGAGCACGAGTGGATGCTAACCCCTGAGTCGTATTGTACGATTGGGTGAGTCATTGAGCTCCCTACTCGTATCCCGATTCGCTTCTCGTTTACCTGCAAGAGCCGTATGAAACCGCCTGAGTCTCTAGAATCCAATAGAACCAACGGGAGTTAATTACATGTGTAATTGGAGTGACTAACTAAAGACTAATTAATGAATAAAAAACTACAAATTTAGTTTCAAAACCATATTGAAATTAGTTTCTAGTTAGTTATTCACACCAATTACACATGTGATCACACACATCACATGTGATCTGTGATTGGATTCTAGAGACTCAAACAGTTTCAACCTTATAGTATAACATGAGTGTTAAGTGGTCACAGCCTTATTAATATACAAAAACCAAAACTAGTTTCAGAATTTCGATTGCCCAACCCTACATTTTGAACCTCGACATCTGATTCAGCCCCCTTAAAAACCCCCCGGTGCCAATTTTTTGCTTGAAATTACACATGGTTTGACCAGAAAACGGGTTCAAAGGGAGCGGGGGTTCAGTTAGGTTAAAATTACAAAACCCATTTTCGGTATTTTTCAATCGTCAGATACCCTTTAAGTAGCACCTTTTTGGAAAGCCCTCACTACAAAATAAAAATTAACCATGCAAGTTCCCCATTAATTTTTTATTTAAATTCTCGGAGTCTAAATGAGGCATTCTGTCATGCCATCACCAAGCTCTCTTCTTCACATCAGTATATCATTGTCTCTTACCATTTCCCACAGTGACAAAAATTACTAAACTATTCACTTAATTAGGTACTACCAACCTACATAGGTAGGTTGGCTACTTTTCCAAGCAACCAAACATACAATTTACTTGTATGCCTAGTACTCCCAATTGAAAATTCAATGATATTATTGGAATGCGCCTACATTAAGGCACCAAGAGCAGATAGAGTGTCAAATTCAGAAACTATAGAGATGAGGAACGATAATATATTATATCAATAGAAAATAGCAGTGTCACTAGTAAGCTGGATTGAATAGAACTTACAACTTAACTACCTATATCAAACAATGACTAGTTGGAAGGTCCCAACGTCTGACTATGAAAGCTAAAAGGCTGAAGAAATGGCTGAGAACCACAGAAACAGGTTCCATAAATAACAAACTCATTCAGACTCCGACAATTTACTTTCCAAAAAAGAAAATGGTACCTACCACCATACAACGACACATAAATTAGTTATTTTTCATACACGATAATTGCCCATTCAGAAGACCACAAACCTAAGGACCTCAAAAATGCTCATGAAGAGAGTTTCTTATCCTCCCCGTATTTTGTACTAATGATGTGTATAAGAAAATTCGTTTTGTTCCCCAGGTGGATGATTCCAAAAATGCAACCCCATTAACACTGATGACAACCGAAGATGTTCGCAATGAACTCCGCAAAATTCCTCCTATTAAAATGTCATCTTTACTGAATGCCAAGTCTCGCCCACTTAAGCCAAAATACCCGTAAGTAAATTTATTTTTGGCGAATTTTCAAAATCAGTAGTGGAAAACGTTGTTGTGTTCAATACATTGCCGTTTTTGGCGTAAAGCACTTTTTTCTCCTTCATCAAAATCTTCAAAATGCATAAGTACGCATGCACAAGTATGCATGAGACTACTATAGAAGTGACTCGTACTATTGGAGTTCTTGCAAGTATAGAGTCGCGACTCCGAATAGGCCTCGAGCACAAGGCTGTATTTAGAGCACTATACTGCACTGTACATTTCGTCGCTTAAGAAGCAACGGCGTGTTGCTTCTTAAGCGACGAAATGAACCAAATCCCAATTTTTCAGGAGGAGGAAAATACTGAATCCAGTTTTTGAACACATGTCCCTTTGTTTCCCGTTATTCAGTCACTTCTTGCCTGCCGGTAGTCGTCAATACTGAAAACAGTATTAATTAAAGAAATTAGGAACTTTAGGTTGATACGGGGTGTTGTCCTAATAGGTAATTGAGGTATTGTAGATGATGGTGTTATGTTTTTCGAGTATTTCTCGATTTTGTAATCTAGTTGAAGCAATTTTGAGCTAACCAGTCGATGTAGCGTGAGAAATCGAATAAGAATCAGTCAAAACCTCGTTTTCGTGAAAATGGGCGATAGCGCGTGTTGCTTCTTAAGCGACGATGCTTCCCTTTTTGTACTCTCAACACATTGCTTACTAAGGCCCACCTATGTATGGCCCCCTCCCCCCAGTCACACATAGGGGGGCCATACGACTTACAGTGGGTACTTTGGTTAGTGGGATTCCAAGGAGGTGCCGAGGGCCTTAAACGAGGGAGTTTTGAGAGGATTCAGCCCATGTAGTGACCAAAGGATCATGCGATTGGGGGGGGGGATACACGTAGGGGGGACTTAGTATGAGTGGTAGGGTATTGTTGAGGATACAAGGAAACAAACTTGTAGCACATGGGGGTGTTGGTGCTAATTTAAACAAATTTAAACCTGAAATAAATCTCCACGTACTTACTTAATGTACTGTCTGTCCAGGAAGACATTCCCGAATTTTAATAATAGTAATAATAACGTTTGTTTTCAATCAGGTTACATAGGACATTTTGTAGTCCCTCCTTGCGTAACTTAATACAATTACATTAAAGAAGAAGAAAAAAAAATTATACATTGCAATATAGGTAATTACTACAGAAAAAGGAAGTAAGAGAAAAGTACCTAGTTAGTACTAGGTACACAAAACTAAGTATCTATGTGCCTATACATATTATATTCTGAGGGATTTATAAGAAAAGAGAAAGAAGAGTAGGGAAAGAAGAAAGGTAGGGGAAGGAAAAAGAAAGGGAAGTTCATCCATTAAAATGCCCAGCCAAAGCCCGCCGCAGGCCCACCAAGGAGACAGAGGCACGAATAGCCAAAGGAAGAAAGGAAGACTATTCCACAGCCTTGTACCCGCGACACGTAGTGACTCAACATAATGTTTAGTTGATGCTGGAAATTGGCGAATGGTTGATAGTCTCGAAGAGAGTCCAGAGGGGGGGGGGGGGGGGGGGGGGGGGGGGGGGGATTGAATTTTTGAATTGAATTGAATTGCATTTTTGGGGAAATTGAATTTTGATGGGTTTAATAATTTAAAAATATACTTAATGAGATTGATAGGATGAAAAGTTTCAAGATTTGATCCAAGAATAATATTTATATGAGATGAAATATGGCTGAATGGTATCAGTTTGAAGACATATCTGGTACAAGAGTTGAATCCTGCGGGTGGATTCGGCATCAATTGAAGTACCGAAAATTATGTCACCAAATGCAAAATGAGGAACTAACAATGTCTTGACGAGATTCATCCGTAATGACTGAGTTGAGCAATATGACAGCTTCCTTAGACCATGCAACATCCCAAGTACTCTTCGACACACCACATCAACAGGTTTACTCCATGACAGGTCATTAGAGATATAGATTACCTTTTGTTACTTAACACTTTCAGTGTGGGAGCCCAAATTGTGCCAACCCTACCATCCTGAACATAAAAATGGTCTCATTCGTAAAAATACGCGTATTTTTTAGTTCACGATTCAACGTGAGCTCCTGTGTATACTCCCGCTCGGTGTGAAGACTCGAAGGGGCACTTAAGCGCCCCTCCACACTAAATGTGTTAAGATTCTCCGAATAGAGCGGAGAGTAGGAGACATTAGTCAGTTATGTATCCAGCAGTGTGGAGACCTACCTGTATAGACCTTATCATCATTAGGTTATAGTATAATGTATTATCGTATACCTAGTACCTACCTTAGAAGATAAGATAAAATTTTAAAATAGCTTTTCCCGCTTTGAATATATTTTCTTATTTTTGTACAGTAATTTTTTGTCATATTTTTTTCTTCTATTTGAAATAGCCATCTTTTAATCTTATTTCAGACCAGAAATCGACATCGGTGGTCTCAGCATGAAACTCAAGCACCGGTAAGATGTTACAGCACTTAGCTACTAACGGCCAACTGAAAATCCTGAGTTGACCCTACCCTCATTGAGATTTCCCATAATTTACATACTAACTGTCGACTAGATTAGATTGCTAGCAATTGAGTCACGCTTACTCTGCTCTACAGTATGAAAAAAAAAAAAAACCAAAAAAACCATACAAACAAAAACACACAACAAAAACATCATCCACAAACACCTTGAAACACACAAAAAACATCACAACCAATCAAAACATCACATCATTTCTACTCAATAATTTAGAGTTAGGAATGTATCAAAATCAAACTTAAAGTACCATCAGAGATTCTGAAGCAGTCTTTTCAACTAACAGAAATTTGTTTTCGTTCCAGCGCTGTTTCTAGTAATAAAATTATTTCAAAAAGAAAAGGCTGGAAACCCATTAAATTTCGGTAAGGGATAGCAATGTGCTGAATTCAGTTTTGGTATGTGTTGTTGAAATTATACAATCGTGCACGAAGACTCAGTAGATACATTTGTTAACGTCCAACTATTATTTGTGTTACGGTGGGTTCCTAACTTGTATGATTTGAGAATGTTATGGTTCTACTATCTGGTAGGTATGTAGTTGTTGCTGCACTAGTTAGTAGATTAGCAATAAACAAACTACCTACCTATCTTGAATGTGGTTATCCCCAAGAAATTGTTTGCCAGTTACAAAATTTCATGGTTTCCGTCCCCATAGACAAGCCCAACTTTTTGACCGCTGTGTCCCAAAAGTCGTCACTGCCTAATTCACTACATACCTTTCCCTCAAAACGGCCTCAGGCGTCCTAGAGGTCTCGAAGACGAGGTTTTTGGAATACCGAATACAACACACATGGGCTGTTCTCCCACTTCCTTACCCTGTGCCAAAACATTTTGGCTTGTTTATGGGGACGCACAGTAGGTACTCAAATTGAAAGAATTTTCATCTATGGATCAACTCTCTTACAGCTTAGCTGAAGAATCAGGCTCGATCGTCAAACCTCGGTAATTATTACCTAACTATGTTTTGGTATTATTAATGACTTAATATTGTTATTAGGTACTATAATTATAGTAAAAAGTATTAATAGGGTAGTAGAGTGAACGCCTTGCCGATTGGTCTGTGGACTATCTACTAACAACTTGGAAAATACAGTGTAGCTTCCTTACATAGCAGAGGTAGCATGAACAACATACCCGATCGCTCCCTGATAGTTTCATCTACGTCTGAAATAATTTTGTTGCTGATTTTTCTCTAAACTGACTATCAGCATGATTGAGAATTTTTTCCCTGTCATGTTTTTTTTTCTGTTTTGCATGTTCCGTGGCTTCCACTGCTCTAATGCGATGCAATTCCTGTGCAATATTCTTGGTTCTTGGCCTCTAGTGAATTTGAGCCAAATTGGTCTATTAGGCACTACAGACCGTATCACACTAGTTTTTCAAGTTTTTTCCTCTTTTTCTTATTCCCAAACATGAAGTGGAAGAAGAGCACTTCTTCTGCTTTCTCTTGAGGTAAATTCATCCATTCCTTCATAGCATGGATTGCATCCTGGCAGAGCATTTTTTAGCTCACTGGGAGATTTAGAACGCGTTCCAATTTTCATGAACGCCATTTCGTGCAAGGAATAAGCCTTAGAAACTCAAACGTCTGAAGATTTTAGCACTTATCCCTCTTCAACTTCTCGTTCTTATTCTTCTTCAGTTGCTAGTTTCGAGCCTGAAAATGTGAAACAAGCTGGAAAAGAGCTTGTTTGATATGGCCTTGCGGAATCAGTTGGAAGTATCAGAAGAATGTAGTATCTGAAGAATCAGTTTTTCAGGAAGTTCACGTTTGCACATGCACCTGCGGTACCATTGGTCTGATTTCGATGAATTCCGTCCAGGCTGTCTAAGGGCTAATCCGCACATCCTAGGAAATGTCATACAAATATTACCATAATTTCGTTTACAGCTTTGCCCAGGACACTGATAGCTACGGAACTTAGATTGATCTGATAGCTTAGAAACTGAAAGAGCAAGTGGAAAATTTGATTTTGGAGGACTTTTTTGTGTGACCTTTGTACTTATATAAGGCTTCTGTCTAGGGTAGTGATGAAGCTAAAAAGCTGCTTGATTTCCAACTTTTCACTTTATTAAATTTAATTTAATCTCCTTTTTACCAGTTCGTCGATTGACAGTGACTCGCCATCGTCATGGAGACCAAACAAGCCAAAGGCATGCCCACTATCCAAGAAGCTGAATAAAATTAGGGGCACTTCTAACCCCAACTCCTCGAACAGCCTAACTTCTATTCGATCGCCAAAAAATGGGCAACCCGTCAAAGACTCGGATAAGGTTAAAGAGAGCTCATCCATTCCGCCTGTGCTTCCCATATCAGAGGACATATCCGAGTATGCTACGCTCAACCCCAGCGAAGACAAAGACGATTCGTCGAAGAAAACCGTCAAAAGCCCCAACAGAGGATGGTTCAAAGAAAAGATGTTGGAATGGCGCCGAGAAGCCTCCAAACTGCGCAAAGATAAAAATAACGATTCTATTGTCGAGACGAATTCGGATACCATTCGAGAGTCTAGAAAGAACTTCTTGATTTCACTTCTTCCTGATATGGATGAGGTGAGATATCACGTTATTTATTACTTTTCCAACCTCAATGGAATACGTACCTAGTTTTCGAGTTGCATTAATCCAGAATTTAGGGAATACGTGAACCCAAATGGGTTGAAGATTAAGATATTGCAATATAAATATAAATGAAAAGGAATAGGTATTTAAATACTAGAAAATTTTCTGTTTGCAAGTTTTAGCGAATTTTTGAAGTAGCGAAATGGCTTCAACAATTTAAATAGGCAAATGTTTGAAAAATGGCAGTGGCTTACACCGCCAGAGGGCGAGGGGGACCGATGTGACCTTGAAAGCTGAATGACCTTGAAAAAGCCTGGATTTTAATTGCTTCATCGTCGTTTTAGCCACATAATTCACAATTTCAGTCTGATGGGTAAAACATCACTTTCGAAAGAGGCGTTTAGCTGTAGCATGGGCCCTCGGGAGCTCACGAAGGCATCATGGGTACCTGCATGGAGAGTTTTCAAATGAACGGTTCCTGACCTCTCGTCCTCTGCGCTTCCTCCATTCTACTCTTATTTCAATGCTTACTCCATGGCGTTTTGTGGGTTATTTATTTATTGAACTGATCCGATAGGCAGAACTAGCACAACCATGTAATATCCAATCCACCCTTCTGGACTTGGGACTGGTTCCAACCTCACAATGTAAGCTACTGCTATTTGGGACTAAGGGCAGGATTTATAGACGGTCCTCGAGTTTCAAGGAGTCCTTGAGGTGGTCTTCAAGGATTCTTTAAGCCGAATCCGTATTAACAAACGTTTCTCGAAAACAAATTTCGAGAAATCCTCCGAGGACTCCTCAACTTCCGTTACGGGCCGTATTAATAACTCCAACTCGGAGGCGAAGAAGCCTCCAGCCAAGGAGAAAATCGATTTCGAGGAGCGGTTTTTCAAAGCCCCGAGATAGGTACCTTGTGCGTTCCTCAAAACTGAATCTTGTGGTAAAAATGAAATTTTAAGACGAAATTGTACCTTGAGCATTCCTCGAAACTGAATTGTATGGTAAAAATGAAATTTTATGACGAAATCAAGTTGAATTTCGTCCTAAAATCATCATAATAAGAAAGAAACTAGAAGAAATAAACTTTCCAAAAGAATTTCCTCGAATAACTTCAACAGATTTTTCAAAAATGCGCTTTTTCCATAATTAAAAAGAAA
>JAEMON010000011.1:4345961-4357899 GCA_030264115.1 Lygus lineolaris
CAGCAGCGGCTTCAAAAGTGACTTTTGGGTGATTTACCACATACTTAGGCGGTGGCTTAAAAGAAACAATATTGAAGTCATAGTGCAGAAATAGTGTACCTATCTGTAATTTTAGAAAATTTATTGCAATTTTCATTTTTGTCCTACGGCGGGAAAGTGACGTTGAAAAGGGTGTTGTCTGTCATTGGCCAAACCCGTCCAAGATGACATCGGAACAAAACGAGAAACAACAACTCTCCAAAAACAACACTTTTTGAGCTCCTGATTAGTGGGAATAAAATTAAGTTAATTAAATAATTGATTGCATTATTTTTATTATTAATCAAATAATTAAATTAATTCTTTTTTCACTACTCCCGATGCTATCTCAGCACATTCTTTCCCTGTTGTTCTTTTAGTGTGATGTATAAAAGGGTTTCTCAAGGGCCCTTGGAATGCTGCCTGTAGCCTGTGATTCAAACAGCTGAGATTTCATTCCAAGTTTTCTCCACACCAGAGCGATAAACTATTTTTTCTTTGTATGAACAGTGTTAGTTTATTCCAAATAACAATAAAAAACAGAAAAAAATTTGATTCTCTCATGTACACACGATAATTCCCCATTGGTAGGAAGTCGTACCATGGATTGATTCAAATTTCGCGCGTACCTTTGCTTTCGTGTTGCCATGGAAGTAGGAAATCCTACTTCCATGGGTTTACCAATCCTACCTCCATGAATCCGTCAATGCCTTTGTGATTAGTTAACCCAAACTTGCTTCACTGGAAAAAATACATACAGATCCAAAGACTTTACAACGTAATATTATTTTTATAAGTAATCAATAATTTGTTCTTGAAACATTTTCAAACAAATCAATTTATAACATGTGAAAAACAGTTTCGAGGAAACTGTTGCGGACGGAAAGCTAGGGACGCCATATTTGTCGTCGAGCTGAGATAATGGAGTCTTGGTTGTTGTAAACGTTCTGCTGTTGTTTTTTGTAGTTCACTAAATTTGTTTGGGCAAAACTTTACGAAATTCCGGGAGTGAATAGTTCAAGAAGACAACAACAGTAAGTAATCATCTTCATACAATCAAATTTCCTCTAATCTCCGGATTTTCCCAAGATATTGCGTAGGTTTGAAGACATGTTACGTTTTGTAGTCGCACACGACACTACCTAGGCAAGATTTTGCCGTGAAACAAGTCAAAGAGAAATCTTGGGATTTCTTTAGCTCGTGAAAATTCGTCTATCTACCTGATACGTAAAGTGATACTGTAATTTGGTTTGGTGATCACTCGTGATCTTGAAGATCCTGTTTGTCGTTTAGCTAAGGAGGTTTCCGAGACAAAGGCCTATAAGTATAGGCACGCAATCTCCATAACATTACGTACCTAATGGAGGAGTTGATCGTAACATAGTTTTTTATTTCAAAGTTGTTCCTTGCTGTTCTTACTAGGTACATGAATATTGTTTTTGTAAGCAATTCTTTTCTTATATTGACTAGGTAATGACGACTTCTTAGCGACCTAGTAGGTAGGTAGGTACTTGAGGAAAGGTCCTTACTTTCACTTCTTGAATAATTTGAACCGTGAAGTTGATTTTCCGTCTCAACATTTCCACTCTAGGTAAAACCTTGTTTTTTTGCTGTGGCAGTCAAATGAAGTGGTTGCGAGGTATCTACGATAGTTAAGGGATGTTGCTAATGTGATACTTATGTATGAAGATGTCAATTTGATGTCAGCGGCCCATTACCTAACCCTCGGTTCTCGTTTGGAATGGTACGTTCCATGTTGCCTCCCGAACATCCTCAGTTATGGCACTGTGCGCGGTAGATGTACACATTTCTGTCAATCTCTGAACAGAAAACTCTCGGGAGGTGAATTACTGATAAGATTGCAATTTGTTTAAAGCAAGTAAAGGCAGGGGTTTGTTCCACGCTCGCTTGGAAATTTGTTCTGTGATGCAAACGTCAACCTTCCGTTAGACATCCGGCCGTGCCTTTAATAGTTCCATCTCCATAGGGAATTCGCTACCTACGTAATCTATTTTCCGCAGCATGGACTATAAACGAAAGACGGAATATTGATGCGGCTTGTTGTGAACATTGTTTGGGTTTAGAGAAACTCATCTCAAGCGCAGTTATACATCTGCCTGGAGCCATAGCCCGGGATCCAACGCAGCCTGCTCACAGTTTCCTGAGTCCACGTACTGATTATAATATAATCCTTTCAATTCTAAAGAAACTCGTCTGAACCCTCTCCAATTCTAAGGAAACTCCCTCACAGACCCTCGCCTGGTACGTACAGTTGGAACTAGGCAGTTAGCAGGCGAATACAGAAGCTGCCGGTTCTTAACGGATTTCGCACTTATCCATATGATCCAAAAATACAAATGATTATTATTATTCTATATTCTCGAAACATTCAGTTCTGCTGAATCTGAAACCAGAAACAGTCTGATTCACCTTGGATCAGACTTGTTTATTTGTGCCGCGATCTGTTCTTGTACCTACGAGATGTTTTCCCTGTGACATCGTCTCTTCCACTTTGCTGTGGTTTGGGTGTCTGACGTATTCTCTTTCTTTCAATTCTACCTCATGGCTAAACTCGAGCTAGGAATTTCGAGTAGGTACCTAGTGACGACGTATTTATTCGGGTGTCAGCCTCGAAGGAACGTAGATTCTTGAAGAAGAGGATGACCTTGGCGAGGATCGTTACCGTCGTTTTGCAAAAAGCCTCATGGAAATCCGTGTAGCTGTTCTGGCGTGATCGAAACAGATAAACAAACTGACACATACAAGACAATTAGGTGGTACTCACTCGCTGACAGGGGTTGCCATTGGAATAGAGTTTCAGGCTCTAATGGCTTTTACTCTCCTTCTGTTGAGGCCCCTTTATTTGAAGAGGATTCCGCCGGCTACCCCTCATCGGAGTCAGTAAATCTTTTGCTGAGATCACCCAATTTCTTCATGGGTTTTCACGAAATATCAAGCAGTGAAGCGCGTTCCACAATGTGTTGACCAAATACATCCATTCTGGACCTCCAGGAACGGTCGCTTCTGAATAGGAAGATCTCAGCAGTGTTCGCCTCCTGTTCGCATGGACACATTGGTGAGACTGTTGTAGCGTGATTGAAACATAGACAAACAAACTGATACACGCTAGACAATATTACCTATACATCTGCAACTAAAGTAATCATGAGCTCTGACAGTGAGCCCTATACTGGCGAAAAATTAGCAAGCTACCTTACCAATTCCTGCTAAAAACTGGGATTTCAGTACCGTATTGTAAGTTGGCAGAACTGCTCATTCATATTCTCATCACCCGCATATTGCTGCTTTTGCCTTTTGACCATCTCGTTTTGTATTTCAATTTCAACAAACGCTTTTATTTTTCAACAGTTTTTTTTCTTTAAAACTTGAGTTGAAGTGGGAATCTTATTTAGCAGGATGGGAAAAAGGAAACATTTTCAGAGGATAAGTAGTTTAGTTTGGCCTTTGCCAGACAGCTCATTACATACTGATCTATAGGTGGTTCGAATACCTCCTGTACCTGTAGTGTTGTTGGATTGGTCAGCAGGAAGATCGTTGTTCATCGTAGTTTAGTCGGAGTAGAGACGGAACATCGATATTTGATGTTAACATCAGCGTTTTGGCTCTGATGTTCGATGTTTTTACCATCGATGTTGCGTATTTTGGTATTATTTAACATCGGTGGTGTCGCTCCAATATCATCGATGTTGAAATAATCAACAAAGATTTCTCAAAAGTGATAAAAAAGCAAGCTAATTTGAGTCAGAATTGTAATGAATTAGTAAGGATAGTTTAAGACGTAGTAGGTGAAATGTAGAAATAGGTATTTTTTTAAAATCCCCTATCACATTCAAATTCATCACTGATAGTTTTTAAACAGCTTCATCACTGAATTATCGAAGGTAGGTTTTCATTGAGATCTGGTGGTGAGGGTGGGGTTTATACAGTATATTTCAACAAAAATGTTTGAAGCTGAAATTGGTTAAAAACATCGATAAGTTAAGGTACAGTAGAGCGTCGAACATCCGTACCAATTGGGACCATAGGTAGTTCGGATTACCGATTTGTTCGGATTTGCGAACATAACCTAGAAATGCCGCTTAGACCCATAATTAAAAATACAGTTCAGGAATACAGTACAGAAATAAAAACAATAGTTTTTATGTAGTACATAAATATGCATGTATGTATATTATGTACATTACTTCTTGAAGAAATATGTAGAGAGTATATACATAATGTACACATGTATGTATGTATACTGCAATGGAAACGAACAGAGCACTGAACAGTTACAGAACACAAAAAGAATCACTTTACACCTAACTGTACAAAACCACTTACGTATGTAAGTGAAAAAAGTGGCTAATTTTTGGTTATGTTAGCTTCGATACTCGTTTTCTACCAGCCAAGTCCTTCATTCGCTTCAGAAGCAAGAGCTGAACTTGACTACATTCTGGCTGTGTTTCGTACCAAGTCATCACTGTCTTTAACGCCTTAACAGCTTCAGAAAATCCTCAGGTGTTCGGATTTTTTACGTTTCGGATTTTTGACGTTCGGATTTTCGACGCTCTACTGTATTGACGTTCTGCTATAACATCGATGTTAGTGCTTCGATGTTCCATAGTCGGTGTGGCTCAGGATCCTTACACTAAATTACGATGGTCCTGTTAGAAGGTTAAGTGATGGACATATGAAGTAAACACACTAGAAGTCCTTTAACACTTTGACTGGCACGCCTAAAATTGCTTGGGGTTCAAAGTTATTGACTATAATATTTTATGGATTTCACTTGTGATCCACATTGGCCTGCTGGCAGATTTTCCAATCCCCAGACCACTCGGAGAGCTAATACAGCTTCTTCTCAGGTATCTGTTGTGACCATGGTATATTGGTACCCTTCTTGTGCCCTCGTCGTTTGGGTCACAGTAGCAGTCAACGTGTTAAAGTCAAAGCTTTCAGTTTTGTGTAAATTAATTTACTAAGAGGCGTAAGTTACTTTACCTACCTTTACTGATATTATTGGCTTGTTGTTTCTATCGTGTAGATGGTGGAATGGAACTAGACAGAGCCCTTCCAATGCCTTCTGAGGGCTCCTTCAAAATGTTTCCCACCTTGTGAACATGGTCCTTGATTTACAGGCGGCTCAACGAAAGGTAACAATTTTACTTCCTTCATCAAAGTTGTTCTTAAATTGTGTCAAAATTGTTGTTGAATACACTTTCCTTTACATTGTCTAGGGTATAGTCAAAACAGGTAAATTTCTGTCCAAAACTCACTCGTTTAAGGCATGTTTGAATTGGCGAAAACCTTAATGATTGGTCAAATATATAAGTTCGTGACCCTTGATTGTATACATCAGCAGAAATCGTTCGAGTGTTGTTGGAATCAGGGCAAAGTTCTTCTGAACTGATTCCATAATAGTTCGTCCAATATCTACAGGATTAGCACGATGGACATGAAAGAAACTAAACAAAATCAGATAGACATTCGGAGTTTAGTGAGATAGCTTCTGTTTCTAAGGGGTTCTTTTCGCTTACAGAGAAGAAATGTGGTCGTCACAAGGTACTCAACAACATCCACAACAGCAGAAAGATGCTCAGGCCAACAACAACAACCAAAAGACCTTGGGCCTGACATCTGCCATCACTCTAGCAGGCCCGAAAATGATCGACATGCAACGCACCAAAGAACTGCTCGAGGGTTTGAAGCCTTATGGGGTCATGGAAACGGATGAAGAACTAAATCACCGGTAGGTGCATTTGAACATCTTTCTTGCTCAGCTTAGGGCCAAAGTAAATTAAACACTCGGTTTTAACTGGTGTTAGTGATCAAGATGAGTCAAAGAGTGTGAGGGTTACAGAGGAGGGGTCGCACGTAGGTATGCCTCCCATGATGCTCAGCGCTAGCCTCATAAGAGCCAATGGGCAAAGGTTGTCGCTCCATTCAAAGATGACGATTCACTCTTTTACACATTTTTCACTACACGAAGTGAAGTGTATAGTGCCGATTATGCGGCTTTTATATGAGAATTTAGGGCCAATTTCCTGTGGTGGTCCATGCTGCTTTTCAGTTCTGTCTATCCTACTCCTATGGTTTTAGTAGATTAGATACCTCCTTAAATCTAATAAATGGTATCAAAAGCTTGGTACTGACATTGATATAATATCAAAAGGAGGTATTCGATACTTTGATATTGAAATAGGTACTAATAATTCAACTATCGCTGTTCCCGGGGCAGTTCCCCCAGAACACATAAATAAACCCAAAATTATACTAAAAAATTAGAAAAATGGAAATAATTAGAAACATTATAAATGTGTCGGACTGATTGGGAATAGGGTCCACAGAAAAAAAACCTTCTTCGCCGAGCTTTTGTGAAATGTATTCACATCATGAGTTTGAGTTTAGTTTTATGAGATAGTTGTTTCTGACTGCACATTTTCGTAATTTTATATTGTCCTATAGTTTTGGGGTTCCAGTATTTTACTCTGCAATAAAGTTTGATTAGTTTTTCCTTTTTTATTTTGTAGAACTCCATATTGATGTTGTTTTCGGAAGGGGAATTACTTCAGTTCCACGCAAAATTTTAATAATAGCAATATATTTCAGCTATTACGCCATCTTCAGGTTTAGTTTAGGTACTCGTCAATACATCACACCACTTCTGACTAACTAACTAACTTTTGACTAAACTGAACTGACTAGTTAGCTTGACTTTGAAAAAAAAAACCAACAAAAACCACAAGCAGACAATCAACAGAACTCAATAGGTACTAATAATTCAGTACTCTAGATAAAATACAACAACTGACACCGACAATGCACAAACACATTCAAAGTAATAGCTGAAATATATTGTGATTATTAAAATTTTGCGTGGAACTGAAGTAATTCCCCTTCCGAAAACAACATCAACTCTGCAATAGTTTAATTTTGTTTTCACTTTTACTAGTGATACGTACTTACCAGACCTCTGGTCCTTCATGGGTGCTGACAGTGGTGTGATGGTCCCACTCTAGGCTTACCTTTGAGCCCCTGATGATGTGAATACATTTCACGAAAGCTCGGCGAAGAAGGTTGTTTTTCTGTGGACTCCATTCCCATCAGACCGACATACGTGTTCATCTGGGTTGATCTCCATTATAAATGGGTACTGCAAATATGGTTAAGTAAGGGTTTAACACGTTCACTGCGTCTCAAAAAAAAAAAAAAAAAAAAATGCCTGAAAGGAAAAATCGATTTATTCACAAAATTCGAAATTTCGACTTCAGTGGTCGATTACAATTTTTTGATCAACCTGACGGTACAACGAGAGGTACCCCTACCTTCATACACTATCGAACAGTAATATTCGAGTAAGAATCGATTTTAGATTGCTCGATTAGCTCCCCCGGTGACCAAAATTTGGACGTCGTTCGCGTTTTTGCCCGTTTTTGATGACCAGTACATCGAGACGCCCTACGGAGAAACCAGTTTGATGAACTGTCCATAGAGACGTAGCGAACGTGTTAATTAACCAATTTCCATGCATAAAATAGAGCGATTGGACACTTCAATCATCCACTTCTATCAATCTAGAAAACCATGCATTTTTTGACATTCAACTCGAAAAATATCTTTATTGCCTTACCTCAACTTTATTCGTAATTATATGTTTTCCAAGGATGGAAATCTTGAGCAAGCTGAACCTCCTTGTGAAAGAATGGATCCGCGAACTCAGCATCAACAGGAATATGCCAGAGAGCGTGGCGAATCAGGTCGGCGGTAAAATCTACACTTTCGGTTCGTACCGTTTAGGAGTTCACCACAAAGGTGCCGACATCGACGCCCTTTGTGTGGCCCCCAGACACATCGACCGAACCGACTATTTCTCTTCGTTCTTCGAGAAACTGAAACTGCACCCAGAAGTTTCGGATCTCAGGGTACGTTCGTGCGTTGGTAATGAATATTGAGGAGAATGGGATCTGTGCATGGTTATTTTTCACTTTTTCAATTGAATGGTCTCAGTTACAGCACAGCTTTCCAAAAAGGTGCAACATCAGGGGTATCTGATGAGCGTAGTCTGATCCCCCAACGCCTGGAATTTCCTATGTCACAAGCGTTCTTTCCATCCGGTTTGTGGCCAAACTAGGCGGAATTTCGAGCTAAAAATTGGTAATTTGGGGTTTTTGAGGGCGATAAATCCGAACTTGAGGTCAAATTTGAAAAGTTCCCACCTATGCGCAGAGTCCATTTTCAAGTATTTTTCAACTTGTTTTCAAGTGAGCTGAAATGAAAAATACTATTCTAATATTGTGATAAATTATTGGGGTCGGAAATACACACTCGGTTGAGGGAATTGAATGTCATTTCAGGGATTGTTCCAGCTGTGGCCAGCTTCTACTAAACATAATTGGGACCTGGGCTATCGAACATATTATAACTTACACCAACTTGTGCCTTGTTTGAAGGGGTGGGGGTCTGTAACTTTGTAGTTATAACGGCGAAAACGAGTGTTGAGAGGCAAACAATTGTCGAAGCAAAACCGAAAAGTTATCAAGAGTTGTTAACAACTTCGTTCAAAACACTACCGACAGATAGCCCTCCAATCCTTGTTGCCCGTTGATTTGAAAGGGCAAGAAGGATGAAAGAAAACGCTTTTATATGGTTGGAAAATTACCGCAATTTATACCAATAACTTAATGAGATACCTACTTCAAAAGGTCAGAAAATCAAGAGTTTTTCTTTCGCTCAATAATTGGGACTGAGCGTTAGGGAAAACACAAAATATCCTAGTTTTTTTGATTTGCATTGAGTTTACATTCAAAGCGTAGGAGGTACACAAGTTGGCTTACGTAAGTGTTGAAAATTTGGCTTTGTTTACAGGCTGTTGAAGATGCATTCGTTCCTGTCATCAAAATGAATTTCGATGGCATCGAAATCGATTTGCTGTTTGCGAGGCTAGCCTTGAAAGAGATTCCTGATTCTATGGTGAGGTTAACGCAGTTACTCGTACTTATGTACTTGGCTTAAGGTGATAAGTTTCATACGCATTGTTGGTTAATCCTTGTTAACAGACGGATAATAGGAAGCATAGATATTAATTTCTAGCCTGTAGCGAATATTGTTAGTCTAAAATGATGGTATTGAGATCAAAATCAGCATTTAATTATGAAAAACGCAGGTTCTTTTAGCATGTTGTGTCCATAATATCTTGCATATCTAATCAGCATTCCAAAATCCGGGTTATCGCGTAAAAAGTAGATGTAACCTGGGGCCAAAGCCCTCCCAAAGCGGAAATGGTGAGCCATGTGCTGGGGCGGAGGCCCGCTTTATCGAGTTCTTACGCCATCTATCTTTGCTCGAAATAACTATGTTCCAAGGACTTCCTGTAGGAGTGGAGAAATTTATCACCTTGGAAGTCTTCTTCTTTATATTATCCATCATCGTCTTAGTTCTGACGCTTCCCGATAGATGGCGGAAAGACTGTCTTTCTGCCATCGTATAATGGGGGGGGGGGTTGAAGGCGGTGCGGCCTTCATGACTCAGGGGCGCACGAGCGTCCAGTAAGGAAAAGGTTAACTGTGATCAAGCTAATAAGAAAAAGAATTAAAAAAACCGGTAATCAACATCGCAAGTTGCAAAGGCTGTCAACCATTGTGACACCAAAACGCGTCCATCAAAATCTTGAGGTTCAACAAGAATAGCCTCAAAAATAGTTTTTGGTTTGATTAAAAAAAATTAAATGTTTTGTTTGATTTTAAAATTTTGTGTTCCAACAGGACCTAAGGGACGATATGTTGCTGAAGAATTTGGATCAAAAATGCGTAAGGAGCCTGAACGGTTGTCGAGTAACTGACGAAATTCTAAGACTCGTTCCCGACATTGAAAACTTCCGTTTAACTCTGCGGACTATCAAGTTGTGGGCAAAAAGTAAAGCTTTCAGAATTCCAGTTGCTTATCTTATCTAAAAAAAAAATTCGAATGTTTCATGTTTGTTATTGATGAGTTGCTGATTCACAGGAGTGTTTGCAGAAGGCGGTTCCACCACAGAAATTGGCATCCGCAAAAGACTCAGCCAATGCGTTGAGATTTTTTTTCTAGTTGTCTTCCATTTGTTGCCCTTTAACTGAAGATCCTAGAAAAGTCTCCCTTCCCGTCTTGTGTTGATTTACAAGGGAACAAAAATGAGAAAATCCCCTACAATTGTTGGTACTCCAAGGACCAATCTTCATAAGTCGGTGGGACAACCATTTTACTTGGAATAAAAAGTAAAAATCGGCTGATATACTCGAGTAGGAAAAATGCAATAAGCCTTCCAAACTTCTAAGAACAACAAGAAAGCTAACGAGAAAATCTCAATGAATTGACAGAGTTCCTTGTGCATGGCAATTGTCACGGAGGAGCCGCACTCAGCAGACACTTCGCTGATTCACAACCTTGAAGTAATTTGGAATAATCCTCTCTTTGAGGGAACCTCAGCACCAGCTACTTGTGACTTCGCGTCTTCTTAATGTTTTATTGCTCGGGAAAATGATATTTTGAGCTGAAAATTGCATCCTGAGTATTTTGAAATTCGAACATCACAAACTCTAAATCTTAATGTCATCTGATGATGGTCCAGTCTCATTAGAATTTGAATGTTATGATGTGTTGTACTTATTCAAGGTATGAAGTAGATAAATGGAGAGTGAGTGTTGTAATACAACCATTTTCGTTCTCAGGACACGGTATTTACAGCAACGTGATGGGCTATCTTGGTGGCGTGTCGTGGGCTATGCTGGTCGCCAGGACTTGTCAACTTTATCCTAACGCCGTCGCAGCAACTTTGGTCCACAAATTTTTCCTCGTGTTTTCCCAGTGGAAATGGCCCCAACCTGTTCTACTCAAACAACCTGACAACGTTAACCTTGGCTTCCCAGTCTGGGACCCACGGGTATGTTTGATCTTGATAGTTCGATCCACTTCAACTAATTGTTTCATCTTATTTAGGTAACATGTATTATTGTTAATTTTTCTACACAGGTGACGGTAGCTGATAGGTATCATTTGATGCCCATAATTACTCCAGTCTATCCACAACAGAATTCCACTTTCAATGTCTCCACCTCTACAAGGACAATAATGCAGGACGCATTTAACGAAGGCCTTGCCATTACAGATGATATCTTGCTCGGAAAAGCGCCTTGGGACAAACTTTTCGAGATACCAGTCTTTTTTACGAAGTACAAGTGAGTTTTTAAACTGTAGAATTCATCATTTTCGTACTCCGGTGTTTCATGTTCTGTTTGATAAGAGCCCGACGCAAAAGCTATACATTGGTATATCTATTCTACGTTCAATACTGCCCCTTCATAAATACCAAACTTGGTTTCAGATCTGAAAGTCCCGTTCACAAGGTTGAATGCTTCGAGAAATGTTTCAAATCGGTGGGGCCTTAGGTTCTACAATGCAATTACCAAAAATTTTAAAGACTTGAATAAGAACAAATTTAAATTGAGTATAGTAAATTTTTTGCGTGGACTAGCTCCACATTCATTTTATGAGTACTTCGGAGCGATCGAAAGAGTCAAAACTTGGATCTATTTCATATTTCATTACACAACTTGAATCCGTTTCATTATTACATACTTACGTTGTTGTGATCAATGTGTTAGCACTTAGTTCCTTTTATTATCAGCAGACGAGGAAATTTTCTCAAAGTACTCGGGCTTGCTCTAAAATGTTTAGTGGAGTGTTATTCACCCGGTTTAATTCTGACGACTGTGATATTTTTATCTGATAGTTGTTGATTTTTTTTTTTGCATTATCATTATTGACCGTTGATTGTGAATTTTGTAATATTTGATGAATTTGATGAGTGACTGTAATTTATTGTAGTGACATTTTCCTCTTGAGATTTTTTGACATTTTATGTCTTTGCTTTGGCACATAAACT
>JAEMON010000011.1:4360474-4384007 GCA_030264115.1 Lygus lineolaris
CATCCCAATGGGGATGTAAAGATCACACGCCCTAGCCAGCTCAGACACTCCGGCCCGATTAATTAATTGATGATTGATCCGGCGATTGATTAATTATGGGAATCCCTTCCACTTTTCGCCCCCAAAGTAAACACCACATCTCAATGACGGGTTTTCTACAAGAAATAATAATCATCCATTGTCTAGAAGGATTTGAACCGCACTGACTCTCGCTCCACTCTGAATTGGCCAACTCTCTGCTCTCTTCGCTCCTCTCTTTGCTCTCTTCTCTCACTTTTATCACAGCTCCAGTCTGTAAGCATCCATGCTGTTTCAGCCATGCACGACATGGCTGAAATAGCGTGAACAAATTTTGGTGTCTTGATTCCTCCTGAAGGTTACCCCCAATCCAAAATGGTTAGTTTTAGGTGTATTGTTACTCATTATAAGTAACAAAGGGGTGAAAGTGGTTGGTACTAGAACTTACCCCCGATAGATTGTGGTGGTCAGCGGGGTATAGATAGTACAGTAATGCCCAACATAGTGACAGAATGCAGGGATTTCCCCCCGACATGGTTCCTCATGCTGTAGCTTGAAGGAAGAACTTCATGGAGTGACGTCATCGTGGCGCTTCAGGTAACATTGAAATCCTAGTAAATATCTGCTAATTCACTGAACTAATTTGATTTTTCCCATCATCTAAAAAACACACTTGGAGAAAAAAATCCGTCAACTTAAGACCCGTGGGTTTTATTCTAAATAAGCGGTGGGGGGTAACTTTTTTCTTCAGATTCGTATTGATTATCAGTGAAAGGTTGATTGAACTGTTGTATACTAGGAGTCAAGTATGCATTACATCTTCAATTAACCTAACTAGTGTATTTTTATTTTATTGTATTAATAATGCACGAACTCTATATACAAGATATAATATTCCCTTGCTGGGAGGATTACGACAAAGTTGGTACACGATAAATAGCAAATGATATAACATAATAATGTGAGAAATGATTTCAAAATTAGATTTCAGCAATGTTTAGGGTAACAGATTAAGTTTGATTCAAATCATTCTGAGCCATCATATTTATTTTCTTTTAATACCAATATATTTATGGTTTCTGTTTCAGTTCACAGACAAGCAGTGCAGAGTAAGATGATCAAAGAGACGATGAAAATAGAAGCTAGACATGTGAAAAGGCAAGTTTTCTTTAGAAGTTTTTTTTTTCCTCAATCGTGAAAGGGGAGTTCATTTTCCTCTGTCTGAAGCGACCTGAGAGCTGAGAACAGCTGTTTTCATAGTTTTTTGGGGCTTTGCTGTTAACGGTTTTCGGCCTACAAAATACACTTAAAAATTAATGGGAACCTAGAATAGGGCTAAGCTACCTGTTATTGAAATGAAAGTACACAAATCAAGGGAAGCCCTGGAGATTCCAAATCAAGATACTCGTAATTGGGGTATTATCCTGTCAATATTGGCGGCGTCTACGTCTCGTTGCGTGAATGTCATTGAAATCATTTATATTATATACTAGAAACCTCCTTAGGTCTGCAATATTGATTGGAGTTATCAAGGGTCGTTGTTATCACACGAACTCAATCACTCGTGGCGAAGTTTTGGAAACCCATTTTATTAAAATAAACCGGTGTTAATGAAAAAACGTTGTGTATTTCCACTAAAATAATGAGTTAAAAACCATCATCAGTAACAAACAAGAACTGCCATGTGAGATTGTACAGAAGTACAGGGCTTGATGTCATGCGTGGAAGAAAGAGAAGGATGTTTCGCTTGATCACACGAATCGTACAGCATTTATTTCGCCTCGACAAACCCAAACCCTTGGTGCCAAAGTCTGCGGGGAACCATTGCCAGAGTCTAGGGATGGGATGTCGAAAGAAAAATATTGGTATAGATATTTATGAGTGGCATCGATACCGATATAATATCGGACCAAAACATCGATATCGATATTATTATCTCTTAACCCCACCGTTAGCGAAGCGCCCCTGAACTTTTGGCTCACCTCGGTCAGAACTTTTCCACGTCTCTTAAGTGACAAAACAGTACATCTCATTTGTTTCCACTTTTGTTCCATCGGAACATAAGTCTCTTATAACAAGCTGTGAATGTTCTCACTGCAGAAAGGAACAGACTCAAGGGAGCCAGGTTGAACAAATTGGTGTTTTTTACATTCAATTGACGATAAGTCATTTCTAAGTAGAAAATATTATTTACTCACCTACTATTTGAGTTTACGAACTATTTTCCCTATGTAAGTACGTGACCTTTTTCAATTTTAATGAAGCCATTTTTGGCATTTTTGCTTCCTTCTGTTGGTTTTTCAATCCGATATCGGTCTGGATCATTGATATATCGATAATATCGCATGTGTGGTATCAATGCGAATATCGAAAGCCAAATATTGATATTTCGATAATATCGATATCGATATCCCATCCCTACCAGAGTCGACTGGGTGCAGTTATGAACTTATCAGGAGGTGATGATGGATCAGCTCATAAATTCCTCACAGCCGTTCAAAATCAACTTCCAAGATTGGGTTCCCAGCATTTTTGGTTGTACCTATTGCCTCACCATCCTACGTGGTGATGGCGGCAGGAGGGACTGTTGTTGCCTTGACTGAAACCCATGATATCAAGAGATTGATGAGATCAGTCTTCAGCCACAGCTCAGAGAAGTCAGGTAGTAACGCTACCGCATGAACTAATGCTTAAAGCCTATAGTTCAAATAATCATCATGAGAATCCACGTCCTTCAACGTATTTTTCTCCATGATCCGCCATTTTGACATGACTAGGACCCACTGCTCCTGATAGGTCGATATCCCAAAACTTAAGGGGTATATGAATATACCAACGCTATATTCTCATGCTGTAACGCTGTAATCGATGTGACAAGATACCAAATTCGATAATGGGGAATGATCGTGTATGAGAAAATCGAATTTTTTCCACTCTTCTATTGTTAATAGGAATAAAATAACACTGTTAATACAAAGAAAAAAATAGTTGATCGTTCTGGTGTGGCGAAAATTCGGAATAAAATCTCAGCAGTTTGAAAAACAGGCGCCATTCCGGCGGCCCTTGAGCCACCCGGTAACACGTCACACTAAAAGAACAACTGAAAGAGAATGTGCAGAGATCACACAGGGAGCAGTGAAAACATAATTTAGTTAAATAATTGATTATTATTAATTAATTAATAATTAATTCAATCAATTATCTAATTAAGTTAATTATATTCTCACTAATCGGGGGCTAAAATAGTGTTGTTTTTGTTTGGTTGATAGGCCTTCACGGATTTTGGCCAATGACAGACGACACCCGTTACAACGTAACTTTCCCGCCATATTACAAAAATGAAAATTTTAATAAATTTTCTAAAATTAAAGATACATTATTTTTGCCCTACGGCTTCAATATTGTTTCTTTTAAGCCATTACCTTACAGAAAAAAAAATTAAAAAAATTGATGATAATTCCCCATACTACTCTATCGATGTTCATCCCTAGTTCCACGATCTACCGCTAGATTACTCTAGAAGGATGGGATATTGTCCTGCTCACCATTTTACGAGTACGTTGAGTGAAACTTCCTTCTCCTTCTTCCATGTCGTATATTTATGTATGGCTCCATACATGAGCATGGAAGACAGACCCTCTTGGAGCCATATAGCTCCTGCCGTACTGAACCTGTTGAAGTCCAGAATTTTCATTTTTGTGAAACTTAATTGTTTGTTTTGAAGTAGACCCGACGTTTAATTTATCGTTTGTTTCTTTTGTTTACACAGAAAGCAATTATCTGCTTATCTGCCTGCTGCTATCTTGAAGAGAGAGAAAAAGGTTGGTAACCCTGCTGACGATCATGATGACTCAGAAGAGATTCAAGTTGCCGTGACAAGCTCTCCCGTTGAATTGCTTAAACGTGGACTCGGCCCAATCTTTACCTGTTCGGCCGAATGTTTCCGAGAGTTGTTCTGTTTCAGTAACGCTCGAGACCCCAAAAGACTTTTCACCTTAGGGCGCATCCTCCAATGTAACAATTTGAAAACCACTCCTGGGAAATATTGTGGAGCCAAAAACCTTATAGCTACCTCTTGAAATATTTTTTTTTTCCTTTAAGTTTCTCTTTCCTCTCAACCGCCTATTTGAAAATTACTAGTACCTGCAATTGGAATATAAAACTACAAAAAAAATACATTACATACTTGACGGATAAAGTATCAAGGTAGTGAAGGTGTTGAATGGACTATTATTATAGACTTGATTCAAATAAAGCTCTGTAGAACATGCCAATTGTTCTCTTATTTCTAAATGGGTCGTGGCTATGACAAGTCTTCCGTAATTTTGCTCTCATTATCTAGTAATTGTAGTACTCCTGTAATGCTTTGTTAGTAGTTATTTAATGTACTGCCATCTGAATTATTAGTCAATTTTCACTATTTCCGTGTGTTTTCAAGAAAACTAGTGATGCGTTTGATCAACTCGTGAGATTATCATTCTAAGCTACCTGGATAGTTTTTCGGTGGATTTGTGTTATTTTTCTATCAACTTTTGTACGAGTCCAGGCGATAGCATAAACGTCTAACATTATTGGAAGATTAAAATCTTGAAGCTAGTACTTCATGGAATTCAGCTATAACTTGACACTGAAAATAGCGTATTCAACGTTCGTTTATTGGCCTTATTTTCTTTGAATTGTGTACTAGTTCCTCTGCTATTTAGTTCGTGTTTGGTTTGAATAAGAACTTCATACCATTAGTAGTTGTAATCTTCAAATTAAATCATGTCGTTGATTCCAGATATTTATATGAGGTAATGACTACAATAGCGTAAGCTCAGTTCTCGTGCATCAAAGTTAGATATTCATTCAAATAGTCCGTATTTTCCTTAAATTCAAATTGAAAAAATTAAATACAAACATTAGGTAGGTAAGTACGATAGTTACTAACAAGTTCTTTTTAGCGTATAGTCGATGAATCGTGGCCACAGTTCATGTCACATAAATTCAGCTATGAGCTAACGTTTCCATAATTGTTACTGCTTTTGACGTCTATATTGTAATTCACAGAAATCGTTCTGGTATCGTTGAAGTAGTCATAAAAAGTTCTATTCGTTTGCGTCACGTTGACGTAACTTAACCTGTTGACAAACGTGTTTATTCAAATAACTTAACCGTCGATTTCTCGATGAAGGAAGAGACGTATTAGCATATTACTGAAAGGAGAACTTACCCATCATTTTGCGAAAAAAAAAACCTCTTCGAGATCGGTGCAACTGTTAGAGCGTGATTTACGCACTAATAGACAGACAGAATGTCGTAATATTAGTAGTAGAAGAAAATTGTAATCTGACGGAGTTGTTTTTTTTTCAATTTTGCACAGATCTCACTGCAAAGGAATAGCTCGTCGCCAGTTCTTAAAAACGGGTCCAGCCCGTCCAGCGGCGGCAGTGGTGAACAGCCAAGGAAACGAACCTCTTCCGAATCCTCAACTGATTTGCTCAATAAGAAAGCCAGGATCAACGACTCTGCTGAATTGGTAAGATTAGGTTTCAGCATCGGAAACTTAGGTATCTATTTGAATTTTATTGAAAAAAAAAACAAAAAAAACACTCGTCTAAGGAAAATTTGTTTTATTGATTTATCAAACCTGTCTTGATGTCTCTCATGGAAGTTTTTATCGGCTGAAAAAACAGGGACTCAACTCCTCACAGTCGAGTTTAGGGTCACTTCTAGCTACAGTTGAAATTTGACGTCACTTCAAGAAACATTTTGATTTCTCTAATGAGGAATGGACGTGGGCCGGAATTTGATGTTTTTGACCTCAGTAACATGACGTCGTCCCGTCCGGGGGGAGCCCTCCATGTATTTTCGCAATCGCTTAAAAATCCCAATGTGACGAGCTGCAAATCAGTACTAGAGATGGAGATCGAAATGAAAAGAATTGATGTATCGAAAGTTTTGAATAGAATCGAAGAATCTGCTCAAAAGAATCGATATTCTTAAATCGATCTTCCGATTCTCCTATTTTGTTCAATCTTTTAAATGACTGCTGTAACTCCTCTCTTTACTCATTCTGGTCAAGAACGTAGGTTTTTTCCGAGTAATAAATGAATAAATATTTGTAAACAAATAAGAAGTAGGAAGGTATTTATTCTGTTATAATGACATTATTTGCTCTCGTTAGTAATATTTCTATACAAATTTTTAAAGTTACATATAAATTACATAAAGTTAAAGTTACATATCGGCAGAAACAAATAATATGTGCTCCCCAATCACAGTTTGAAATAGAATATTAATACGCTGCCTTTTGAAACAAAAAAAAGATATTTTGGCCACAAGAATTACTTAGAAAATAAAATTTGTAATTTGAATATGGTGTTCCAAAAATTAAACTACTACTACTTCTACATCAAATTTCTATTGATTTCTTAGGAAATTCGCTTCTCTGGGGTTTAATTAATTAATCTATTTCTTTTTTCTTTTTCTTTTTTTTTTACAGCAGGATGGAGACAACAGTAGGATAGACCTGAACAGCGGGGATGACTCAAACTCGTCGCTATCGCTCGATGAATATGGTAAAGTTCATGTGAAAGAGATCATTCATATACCCGATGGCGAAGACACCTTACTTCCTAGCGAGTCTTGTAAAGTCAGTGAAGTAAAACCTCATATACCCGTATCAAAACGCATTTATCTCAAGGGTTCTCTCTGAACTCAGAATGCTGTTTCCATTTTTCTTCTTCCTTCCTTAGTTTCAATCCTTTATCTTCGCATTTGATTCACTTACTGTAGCAAAAATCATTATCGCGTAATCTCTTGTTACAAATCAGATATTTCATCATCCTTCTCCTTCTTTCTACATCCTGGCTTTTTCTAGCAATCTTTATCTTTATTTATAATAACAGTTACAACTTGGATGGAGATGTATAATAAACGAAACTTCAACTCGTCAGTATGTTCGTTAACACTGCTCTTTGAAATGAACGAATTTTTCTTCCAAAAATTTGGGACAAAGCTTCAAAAAAGCTCTTGGCTGTTACGGGACTGAACTCCTGGTAGAGGTGTTTACAAATGAGTGGGCTGATTTCAAAAAATCGTTGACAGAAACCACTCACTAACCATTTTAACGCTGATAACATCACAGTTTTTCAATGCCCTCTTCAGCGAATAGAATAGTAGTGGAAGTAGAATAGAATAGTCGAGTTGAATAGTAGTAACACTTTCAGTGCGGGAGCCCAAATTTAGTCAACCCTACCACCCTGAAAATTTTTTTTTGGCAAATAATTCAAATAATGCTCTCACTCATACAAATACCCGCATTTTTTATTTCACAATTTGGCGTGAGCTTCTGTGTATTCTGGGTGACAGCCAGGGTCGTACTGAATAGATTGTGAAGAGAAATAGCTTCCAAGTGATCGAGTGGGTAACTATGACTCCCTCCTCAGGGACAGGTGTGGGGATGGAGAGGGCCGCTTAAGTGCCCTCCCGCTCAGTGTGAAGACTCGGAGGGGCGCTTAAGCGGCCCTCCGCACTAAATGTGTTAAGTGTATCAACCTGTAGTGCCAGGTGTCCTTGGTTCAATTCTTCGAGTCAACCAACATCTGTTTGCTTCCACTTGTATCTCCACTCCACCGCACTGTTCTGTAATATTCTACTCCTCACATCCTGTTATTTTGACGGATTTGTGGGGTTTGTCCGGCCAATAACATGTGAGCTTGCGAGGAGCCATAGGACACCTATCTATCCGAAGTCACTGGTTCGCTCAATCAATGTAAAATGGCATGTGTAGACAAATTATTCGTGCATTCAGAGCACTGTGTAACAAGCAAGAGGAACTAGCGCTTTCGTTTAATGAGTACCTACTCCCCTCTAGCGATAGATCCACATATTTGCCACCATTTCTGTTAAATATCGCTATTTTGTTAATAATTGAAATAAAATTAAATTCATTGAAATTTTCCTACATTTTCGTGTTGAAAAGAGAAAGAAAAATTCATACAATGGACTAAAGACACTAGAATACCTTGTATTTTAGTGTCTTTACGCCGAAATGATGTACTAAACCGACTTGGCTAGCAGATTGGATGAATGGCAATGCACTCTGGTGGATTATTCATTGTACTACACTGCCGTCCTAGGATAAAACACCCTATCGACCAATTCTGAGTTTTTGGAATTAGGTACACGGTTGAGTAGATTTCGACGTGGCGCGTCTTTTGCACCAAGTTAGAACTTCCTATCTCCATTTGAAAGGTTCGAAAAAATACTTTATCCTATCTCCATTTTGCCAATTTGCGTCCCTGTACTAAGTTAAAACACCTAAGTGGGGAATCCCATGGTCTTTAGACCATACAATCTGGTTTTTCAATCAACCAAACTATAGTCAGATAGGGTATTTTAACCTAGTACGCTTAGAAGTACTAGGTTAGAACACCCTATGTGCCGCAAAATAGTGAAGGTTCATAGGTTAAAACATCCTATCTCCCATCTCTCGCAGCTATCGTGCTAATTACTACCAGATGGGACATTATCAACGTTTGGTAACACTTCAAGAAGTTGCGGGGGGATATTAGGTAGCTGTGGTAAAAATTTCAGATTCCTAGCACGAATAGTGTGGATGGCCTACAGAATCTCACTCAACCGAGTTTTTCTCAAAATGAAAAAAGTGGAGATAACTGGAAAAAGTGGAGTTTTAACTAATGAAGGCAGTACAGTAGGGTATAAAACTCGTCAGAGCCAAAATAAAGTCAACATGCACTCTGGGAGTGCTCTGAAAATCACTCATCAATTTGCCAGAGGTGCTGAACCTTGTAGTTTGGGTCTTCCATTGCAACTTACACAGTGGCGTCCGATGTCATCCCAATTATTTTGGTTTGAAAAAACTCAGTGCCGTAGGGGGTGTATAGTTTATAGCCGCCAGTGGTTTGTGTTCACGATGGTTCATTAATTGTCGAATGAAATCTGGGAGACACTCCTGGATTATTACAGTTTAGATCAAGGATGAAGCAAACAAAATATGGAACATATTTTTAGAATAGGTACATGATAGCAGAGGATGCATAGATATGTAAAAACATTTCCCACAGCCTCCTGGATATTTTTGCCAAATTAGGTCCAAATCAGTCGAGCAGTTCAAGATTTGACCATGGAGGGCCATGGATGCGCTATAGTCGACCTAGGGGGTTTCAGAAGGGTCAATGGGGATGTATGAGAAAATCAAATGTTTTCTGCCTTTGTATTGTTTTTGGAATAAAATAACACTGTTAATACAAAGAAAAAAATAGTTCATCGTTCTGGTGAGGAAAAAATTCTGAATAAAATCTCAGCTGTTTGAAAAACAGGCTGCATTCCGAGGGCCTTTGAGACACCCGGTTACACGTCACACTGAAAGAACAACTGAAAGGAAATGTGCTGAGATCACACAGGGAGCAGTGAGAAATTAATTCATTCTAATAATTCATTATTATTAATGAATAATTAATTAATTCAATCAATTATCTAATTAAGTTAATTATATTCCCACTAATCTGGAGCTAACAGTGTTGTTTCTGGAGATTTTCCGTTTTCAGTTTGGTTTGGTTGGCAGGCATGGACCGGTTTGGCCAATGGCAGACAACACCCCTTTCAACGTAACTTTCCCGCCATATTACAATAATACAATTTTTAATAAATTCTCTAAAATTACAGATACATTATTCTTGCTCTAAAACTTCAATATTGTTTCTTTTAAGCCATTATCTTTCAGAGAAAAAAATTAAAAAAATTGATGATAATTCCCCATTGTACATGAAATTTTGCGTTGAATCAAAATACGCAATAAAAAATTGTGGTTACCGATCAAATAACGAAGTTGACCATGGTGGGCCATAGTTCCACTATGGTAACGGAATTAAAAATGCGCCTATGCACCTTCCCACAGCTTCCTCGATATGTTTTGCCAAATTTGGTCCAAATCCGTAAGCCGTTCAACAAACATAGGGTGGTTGGGTATGAAGGTGTGACGCACGCTGACAGTTTGCGCCTTATGCTCACGGTCTCCAACCCGGTTCACATCCCTAGAAAAATGTTCCATGTCAAAACCTCTCTCGAATGTACTCTCCGTAACGGTTGACCCTGCACTTTCCAAGCTATGATTTTTCAAAATCAACCCATTCTTCTGTTTACCCTTTTAATTTTGGGGTATTATACTGACCTAAGTGGTATATTTTGAAGCATTGCAAATACTCGTTGTCCTCTAACAGGAAATTGGCCAGTTGGAATATCGTTTTCGCTCTTCGTTCATCACCAATCTACCAGTTACGTTTTGTCTACTCTTCAAATACTGAATATTGGCACCTTCAGCCATTGCACTCGATTTCAATATATTTCGATCGATTTCAATACAAGCGTATGAGCTCTTCAGAATTTTGAAAAGTAATCCCGTCGTTGTTTTTTCAGGATGACAAAAATCCTTCGCCTCAGGAAGAAGTAATATGTATTTAAATGATTTAACGACACACTCATGAGCTGTTACTTGGAAACGTAAGTCATACTTCTTGATATTGTATAATTTAGGTACCAAAAACTTCAAGCTTCAGCTGTTCAGGTACACTAGCGAGGTGCATAACAATGACAAAAGAGTATGTATGAATCCTACTTCAAATCTTCCAGGTTTTTTCTATAGCTAGAGTTGGGATTTCTCCACGTTAATAGACAGTTCTTGCAAGTAAACGAGAAGCGAATTGGGATTCCAAATAAGATGTTACTAGGGGGAGCACGAGCGGATGCTAACCCCTGAGTCGTATTGTACGAATGGGTGAGTCGGGAAACGAGTCGACCTACGTGACGTTAAATAACGTTAACGTGCGAAAAGATGGAATTCGTAGATTTCAAGTAGTGATTTCGAAGTTCTTGTTGTTCAGAATTTTCTCTTATAGGTTTCTTTCGATACTCGAAAATGAATACCAGGAACTGTATGGAAGGGACTATGGAAGGCTTACCTACCTCCGGCTCGTAGAATCGGCGGGGACCACGGCTGGCTTGGAATACCCGATGTTGTGAGCATTCTTGAGAGCTGTCATAAATTACCAGGTGTCACAGCTTTGTTGTTTTACCCTAACGGACTGTCATGTTTGGAACCAATTTTTGCTATCCAGGACCAACACAATTGGGTTGGGTTGTTGAGCAAACGGGTAGGAGTAGGTAGGTAGGCAGTTATGGAAGATCCTTTTTCCTTTCCTATACCTATTACGTGTACCCACTTATTCCTATGTTGTATACTGTTGTTGTATACCTACCTAATATCGTAAATAAAGCAATTTTTCAATTCAATTCAATTCATGGTGCCAATTTGGTTACCTTCAAAGGTTACCTTCGTTTTCGGGAATCCATTCGGAGCCCCATTCGTTGACAAACAGACCAGTTCTATTCGTGCTACGAGATGACTCTACTCATAACAAGATACAAGCGCGTGCGCACTAACTGATTTCTATTCGTTGAGCTCCCTACTCGTAACCCGACTCGCTTCTCGTTTACCTGCAAGAACTGTCTATTATCTCGATTTAAGTGTAGTTTTTTGTTTGTACAGAAATAAACGATAGGTTGCGGTATGAATCTGAACTGGCGTTTGATGGGGGAACAGAGATGAATGCTAGCTGGTCTCTTGCGTTGAACTGAAATTTTACACGGGTTGGTTTGAAATTTTGCTGCTGCTTTTTTCGTGGCTCTTCATTATTACTGTAGCTTAACTCCAAAAAATATTGACGAGGATATTATCGAAATCATTGAGTTAGAAATGTCTATAAACTTCGTCTGCTGACAAATCCATTTACACCAATGTTCTGAACTGTACCCGAATGAAGTTTAAAAACAGTCAATACGGTAAAGCTGGATACGCAACAAACTGCCGCTCCGAACCAAACATCCCACTCCTGGGCGCGGAAGAATTTCAAACTAATTGAATATGTTCGGAGGTGCGGAGCGGCCTTGTGAAATCAGTGTAGTTTTACTAGATCGAGAACGTGGTAGCAGCTCGTAGTTGAGCGTTCGCTCACCAGAGTGAGTACCAACTCGGCGGTAAGGTGTGCTTGCTTACTTCTGACCCTATTCTCGTAGTGTGACCGTATAAATAGAGGCCTTTGGCTCAAAACCGTTTCATGGAAGAAGAAGAAGGAAGGTTCACTTAATAGGAAATGGTGTGCTGGAAATCTGCCTTCTACAAGGGTGTCTCTTAAGTGGTGGACCACCCTTTCTATTCCCGTTGTTTCGAGATGTAGAAAAGAAATTCAAACCCCCTTAATTTTTCAAAAGGAATTCAACCATCACATTTTCGCGCGCCTCGCGCGCCCGTAAATGCGCGTGGCGCGCAGTAACTTCGTTTTGTCAAATAGGAACCTCCTTTTTTTATTCAAAATTTGGATTCTACGCAAAATTTTATGAAAAAATTACCCCTCACTCGAAAATTTGAGTGCGCGAAAACGTGCGCAATAACGCTCTAAATATGCCCTAAAACGGGAAATTGAGTTTTTAGGTGTAGTAAACTGACAAGTATGATACATGGTTTGAATGTGTTTTTTCACGCTGAATAATGTGGTGATGTTGATTTTTTGATTAAAGCCTTGAAATGTCAAATTTCCATGAAAAACAAAAATACATTCTTTGATTTGTCAAAAAAATTGAGCAATCCAGAATGTATTTTTTTTTTTCATGGAAATTTGACATTTCAAGGCTTGAATAAAAGAATCAACATCACCACGTTATTCAGCGTGAAAAAACACATTCAAACCATGTATCATACTTGTCAGTTTACTACACCTAAAAACTCAATTTCTCGTTTTAGGGCATATGTAGAGCGTTATTGCGCACGTTTTTGCGCACTCAAATTTTCGAGTGAGGGGTAATTTTTCCATGAAATTTCGCGTAGAATCCAAATCTGGAATAAAAAAGGGGGTTCCCATTTGACAAAACGAAGTTAATGCGCGCCACGCGCATTTACGGGCGCGCGAGGCGCGCGAAAATGTGATGGATGAATTCCTTTTGAAAAATTAAAGGGGTTACCATTTGAATTTCTTTTCTACACCTCAAAACAACGGGAATAGAAAGGGTGGTCCACCACTTAAGAGACACCCTGTATAGTAGCTCCATCTACTGTGGTTATTGGGAACTAAAAATAAGTTCAGCCAACAGTCGCTAGAGTGCTCCGTCAACCTACTACTCTAAGTAGCTTTTCAAATTCACAATTCTGGATTATTATATTATTATCCGTCTATTATTATCATAATTATACTAAAATGTAACAATGAAATGAATTACCTACCTATAATTTCCCTTCTTTCAACATTATTAGGTGTAGGTTCCTAATAACCTGAGCTCAATAATAATGACTAATTTATATTATTTTTCCTCGGATATTTCATCATCCTTGGTTATTTTATTAATCATTTGTTAGTTCACCATCATTGAATAACCAAAAGATTGCTTTTAATCAAAAGGAACAGCCGAGACCCTGAATAACCTAGATTCCGATTCCGAAAGGAATCCTCAACATACAAGTCGAGACCCCTTGTTTCTCACGGCGTCACTGCACGGCAGACTATCTCTGGCGGTAAGAGCGTGAGAACATAGCTCCAGATCCCGATTGGCATGACAGGGATTGTGGGTTCGAACCCCCGCGCCCGCGAGAAATTTTTTCATGGACCATTTAATTCTAGTTCCCAATAACCACAGTAGATGGAGTCACTGTAGAAGGCAGATTTCCAGCACTCCATTTTACATTGAGTGAACCTTCCTTCTCCTTCTTCCATGACAGTGTTTTATATTTTTCGATGGTTTCAATTGTCGAAGAACTATCGATAGTACGTACCATCGATAGTTTTACATCACTATCTTCTCGCCACGATGCGATTTCTCGTTTTTGTGTGATTCTGTTGTACTTGTACTTGGGTATACCCTCACCCTGTACGAATTTCTTTAGCTTTTAAAACTTGTTTTGTTTAGCTAATCAAATTTCTTGAGGACTCCTTTTTTCAGCTGATCTGGGGTTTTTCGCGATTGAAAAAAAAAAAAAAAAAATTATAATTAACAAAAGCAAGACGTATAAAATTGCCCCTGAGAATAATGTAGATATCGAACGGTGGCAAAGAACGGAAAACATGGGAAGCACAAAGGAAAATACAGAACGAACCACTCACGGACGATGGAATAACTGCGCTCTCCGGACTCGCAACAGAAAAGAGGAAAATGTAGAGTCTAAGAAGTGATAGCTTGTATCCAACACGGTACAGAGGAATTTATTATTCAATTTCGAAGTATCGAACTTGGTTTTTCATTTATGCAATGTGATCACTAATAAAACGCGTGGCTCGAACAGTTTTAGGATTACGTTTCGCCGATTTTATTTTTTTATTTTATTTTTTTTTAATCATCCGTGTATCTGTTTTTCTTTTTAATTGAATTTCGAAAAAGTATATAATTCGTTTCGTTAACGATTTGAGTTGTAATTGTATAGTTTTGGTAAATTTCGACCACTTTCGAGGAGAATACGATCAATGAACAGATCAGTTTTTTTTTTTTTTTTTAAGAGAAAATGAAGCAGTTATTTTCTTGGGGGAGTTGAAATCGATCCTCTCAATTGATGAGAATCGAATGTTAAATATTATACGCCATCAGTGACTGTTAATACGATTATTTTTCTGGGTCATGTAAATGTGTAAATAACTGAACAGGATTTACATTATTGATTTTGATAGATTCATGATTCGTGTTCATATCATATTTACAACAATGTTTATGTACAAAGCACGTTGTAGTTGTCTTTGTTTTTACGCGAAATGAAGTCTTCGCTCGTTTGGTAGGTGGTTTGGTCTGCTAGGTGATATAATTTTCTAGGAGGTTCCCAAGCGTTGGAATTTCGTTAAAATTGTGTTTAAAGTTCGGTCCCGTTAATTTGATAATAATAATAATTACGTTCATTTGGGTGTTTCCTGTAAATGTTCGAGGTTGAGGTTCAAGGCCTGGAGAATGTAAACTAGTGGAATCAGGCGTCAATGATCCAAGTTGTAGAAAAACCTCATTAAAAATAAGTACTCTTACAAGAGGAGGCTGCACTGTTAAGGTCGCCGATTTTAACCAAATTTTTTTTCCTGGTGGTTTTACTTCGAATAAAAGACTGAGCGTTTCGTCTAATACTGCCGTGCAAAGGAGAAAAGCTGTTTCTCCAGCTGAGCAGTTTTTGAAAAATCGAGATTTTGCGTTTTTTTACCATAAAAATCTCAATTTGGGTCGAAAATATGAATTTTTGTTTGCGAAAAGAAACCATATTTTCGACCCGAATTGAGATTGTTATGGTACAAAACGCAAAATCACAATTTTCCGAAAACTGCTCAGCTGGAGAAACGGCTTTTCTCCTTCGCACGGCAGAATAGGCCTTCTTAACCCCTGAAACGGATACGTAAGTCGTAATTTGGCTATTTCAATAAGTAATTGGTGATAATTTATCCATCGTGAAAACACAAATATTGGACCACACAAGTTTCTTCTTTTTTAACGAAGAATACAACAAAAAAAATTAATAAAGCCCATAAAATTATAATTAGCCACTGGAAAATTACCTATAAAGTTCCATTTATGAGATTAACCGTTTTGGTGGGTGATTCTTATAGGAAATTTCACGCTGATTCCGTTTAGGATGGTAGTTGGGACAAAAACAGAAAAAAAATTGTCTTTTTTAATGATGAATGTTATATAATATTATACACACACCACTCCTAGTATTAAATAATACTCTATTCTAAAGTAGAACGGGGGTTTCGACGAGGTAATAAAAAACTAAAAACGTGTGCGCGGGATAATTAATTAATTACTCATCAAGTAAAAAGTGAAAGGTTGTATCGGGGTTATCTTATTCCCCTTCGCTCAGGGCGTTACATGTCCAATCCGTAACAATTAAGAATAGGAAAACATTGTTAGTTATGTTCCTAAGATCAATTTAGGATATACCATAGTAGTTGCTACTATGAGATACACGATTCCTCGCGACTACTACTACGAAGATTCGTATCTAATTTTCGGTTCGTATTGGCTCGGGCGAGCAAATCGGAAGCTAACCTTGTCAAATTTCGTATCCCAACATTTTTCCGTACCGTGAAATTTGCTTCGTATCCTAAAGTGACAGTTTTCATCATGTACGAACACTGGAATTCATTCAATCTCGGTTTATTGACTGCCAAACACCTCAAAATTATTTTTCAAGTGCATGCTGAGCACCAGCGTGAAGGAAATGTGCTTCGTTATTGCTCTGGATCTTGCGTTACGACGCCACTGATACGTAGTATCTGAATTGTCGTATCTTTACGAAGTTTCTGTGAGAGATACGACTTCGTATCTTGATACGAAATTTCGTAACAGGTCGCGCAGATGCTGCTGTGTAATGATACGACAGTCCAAGATACGGAACTTCGTATCTCCTTTGAAACTATTTCTGCGATTGGACTGTTGAAAAATTCCGAAATTGCTGAAAAATGCGTACATTTATTGAGAATTCAAGTCAATTTTCAGTATTAAATTGTTATTTCATGAGTTTAGAAATGATTTTTTTTTCCGTATCCTCCGTTAAAACTTGTGTGGGTCCGAAAATTGTTGTTACGATGGAGAAAATACCTATTGAACGAAAACTTTCTTCCAGGGTTAAGAAGGCCTATTGGACGAAACGCTCGGACACGCGATCGTTTTTTCGACATAGAATATCCGAAGAAAATTCGGTTTGAATCGGCGACCCCAACGCCGTAGACTCTCCTTGTTAGTCATATTCAAAAACTTCTTATTTTTCAAATGGTTTTAGTTTTGCTCTCCAAATTGAATAGTGTACTTAGAAATATTCAATTCAGGGGCGAATTTCGTGAAAATGATCCGGTTTCGTCTCTTATATGTCTCAAAACCTATGAAGCGGGATAATACGTACAAATTTATCATTCCCATAAGTCTACGATGTATTTTCCCAGCCTTGGAAGTGGTGTTGCTACTAAGCGAAACGTTTCCTTCGCATAATAGCGAGCTCTACGCTAGAGTAGGTACCACGAAACACTGTGCTGGAGGAGTTGGTGATTGAATTAGCCCTGCTGACAGCAAAGCTGAAATAATTCAACGGATATTCATTCTAGAATATTCCTCGTGTCGTTTTTGAACGAGCCTTGAGATGACATTATTTTCTTTGAAAATTCTAAAAATTTAAAAAAAGAGAAAATATAAGGGAATTTCGTTGTGTTAGCAATCCAATAAGGAAAAAAAAAGTGTTTTGATTGAGTAGGTACTGCGTAATGCTTTTCACGTTGTAATGAATGAATAGAGCAACTGTAGTGATTATTGTGAGGATGATGGAGGAAGTATCTTATTTTTGAACGTTTTTTTGTACCGATGAGAAGGAGAAAAATATCAGTTTTGGTTTTGCATTGAGGTGTAAGTATCCTGTTAATCTGTGCCCTGGAGTATCAATAATTGTTTGTCTTATATTATTTCAATCATATTTTAATCATGAAAATTGCGTAGAGTTGATGACCAGAACTGCTCTGAGGGGTAGAACGACCGGTCACCGTTTGGTCACTTTGACGTTTGGTGACTTTGGTTGACACTTTGGTCACGTGTAATTGTGTTAAAAAAAAGTTGTCTGAAACGTAAAGGTAAAAAATGTGGTTTTAGTTTGAGTTGGTATAAATACATTTCCTTGATAGGAGTGGCAGAGCCGCACTCTGCAGACACTCGTGGAGGGGTGTTCTGTAACTGGAGTTATCACAACTCTTGAAAACTACTGTTGGAAAGTCAAAAGGACTGTTAGAACGATTATTGTAACAACAGATGTGAGAAAGTTGGTTCAAAGGACTACTGACGATAACTCTTGGTACTTGTATGAATCGGAAACGATCTATCGATTGTAAATGTCAAGGAGAAAGGACTAAAATGGGGAACTTGCATGGGTGGGAATTTTGCATTTTGGATTTCAAAATCTGATTCAGCGCCCTTCAAAACCCCCTGGTGCTAATTTTTCAGCTTGAAATTACGACTGGTTTGACCAGAAAACGGGTTGAAAGGGAGCGTGTGACGTCATATAGGTTATTGAGCTGAGGAACCCGCCCAGGCAGGCGCCCCAAAAATTATGGATCCGCCATGACATCTGACAGCACATCTGATTCCCCATTTTAATATTCACTACCCCTCAGCTTATGCTAAACTAATACTAAATACTGCCAGTACATACCTAATACTAAGTATTTTATTAATCTAGGGCTGATAAAACGTAAAAAACCAACTAAGTCAAATACGAGTTGTAAACATGGTGGCTTGTGGTCAACAACTAAGGTTTCTACCTTTTTCTTGATTCCTAATATTGCTATATAACTAAACCTGAATTAATACACACCAGCCGTGTTGATTTTGATTTGTTGGGTTCTGGACTATCAGTTATAAAAAGGATATCATCTTTGGCCAGTTGTTTCAGCATTACCGATTGATTTCCGAGGTAAGGAAATGGGCATCAATCGATCTGTATAATATCCGTGGTCAAGCCATTTGGAATTGAAGTGGAAGAAGGTGGCTAGTAATATCCATCGAGATAAGAGTATGATAGAGGGAGTACAGAAGGTAGGAGATGGGAAATGTTACAAAGAAAAAAAAATCGATTTTTTGAATTAACGCAGAATTGGATCCAAAAGATCAATTTTCAATAAATATCGTTTAAAAGTCGATTTTTTAAAATAATTTAGGAAAATACATCAGAATCCCGTAGTTTTCGTTCCGTTTTGGGAACAGAAATAGGTATATATCAATCAAACATATCTATCAATAATTGTCATTTTTAAATGATGCTGTCTGTTCGAAATCACCTTTCTAAAGAGACAAGGATTACTCAAAACTCAAAAAGTAGGAAACATTAAATTATATTGCATGATAATAATTAATTTCCCTAACATTGATGACGAGTTTTAATGTAAATAAAATGAAAAACACACTTTTAAACCAAACAAGGAGGAAGGGGTCCATCAAAAGAAGCACAAAAACCTTCTTCTTCTTCTACTTCCCAGTAGTGAGAAGAAACTTGAAAAAACTTGTTTCACATTTCGTAGTCCTCTTTCTAATTCTTCTTGTTGGAGTTTTTTTTTTCATTCGCTGTTTTTTCCTGAATTATAAGTTGGAAATCGAATCACGATTTTTTTTTTAAAATTGGGTGTTGAAAATTGATTCACGATTTTTTTTCTTCTCGAAAAATCGATTTTTTACAAAAATCGGAAATCAATTCCCATCCCTAATAAGATGGGAGATGCACACCTAGAAAGGCCATTTTCCGCACAGCTAGGCTAGGTGCCTCTGTCCCACCATCTGTACTCCCTCCATTCTACTCACATAGAGTAGAAATAGAGAGTTTTCGCATGCCACAAGGGCGACATGGAACCTCCTCACAGAGCCTGGGAGCACCAGGGCCCGTGACCTTGATGAGACGGTAGTAATGGGCGACGGTGAAATGGCTCTTTTAACGTCACCCTTTTGAGACTCCCTGATCATGGGGTCACTTTTCCCTGTACACTGACGGGCCACCTCCTTATCAGCCAGGCCCCCCTCCAGGAGGCGGTTAGCTTCGTCGTTTGCTCGCTCTAGGTTATCGTCCTGGGCCTCCTTCACTAACGTCACCCGTTGGCTTGCGAAAACTCTAATATCCATTATTGACGTCATCACTTCATCAATCCAAATTGTTCAGTATTCCACAAAGAGGCGCCCCTCAGTCCTCGAGGGAAGTCATTTCAGCACCCCTTTTTCCTCCTCTCCGAACAGGTGCGCGGTCGTTCTACCTCCTGAAACAATCTAGTCCAATTACTCCAAAAACTTGTTTCCTTTTCTTCAAAAAACTCCTTCTTTGGTCCTAAAGATTTCTTGCTGGTTGTACAAAGGTTGATGATAGTTCAGAAAAATAATGGAAAATAGAATAAGTTATATAGAGATTTTTTGTGGGAATATATGGGGGGTAGGAATTTATTATTAAAAACGTCCTTACCCCTCGTTTGAATTTCACGATGTATCCAATTAGGGTCTGCCACACTCGTGGACGCCATTCTTGGCTACGAGATAACGATTTTTTCCAATCTTTAACGTCCTACGGTATTCATTTTCCAATTCCGTTAGCACGTAAATCTATCAGTGTGTCATAAAATTAATTGGATGCAGTGCTCTTCTACGTCGTTATATGCTCCAATTTTGTTTATTAATTTATTTATTCAGAAAACGACATATCTCACGTGATGAACCTAGAGTATGTTCTGTTACAATTCCTACTGTTATGACTGTATGTTTTTTTTTGTTTACAAATTTTGAAGTTTTAATTTTATTAGGTTGATTTGTCATTTCTTCAAGTATGGAGGCGTGTGTTGTTGGTACTGTAGTGGTATGCCATTCAACTTCGTCCACATCACAAGTTGTGAATGATGGCGCTGAATCTGCGTATTTTGCTATTGTTGATTTACTTTCGAACCCTGATTTCATTTGATGGTTCACAAATTCCTGAGTACAAAGTAATATAGTCTCGAACTCACGAGGAAATTCTACATTTCAAACAGTATTTCGTGTATAAAACATCAGTCAATTCATTCATGTGTACCATCGCAAAACTTTCAATTCCATGATTGTGACGGGTATAATACTGGCGTAACTCTTAAGGCGGCCGTCAGAGTGCAGTGGAGTGCAGACATGGATGTAGAGTTGGCCAATCCTAAATACAATCGATTCTAAAAAATTTCTACTCCATCAGACAGATTTGGTTTGGTCAATCTTGGAATTCGATGGGGGGTTCAGTAACTTTGGATTTATCACAACTCTTGAAAACTAATGTTGGAAAGTCATTAGAACTTTTGACAGGCAGAAAATACAACTGTCGTGTTTTTCAACTTGGTGATCTATAACTATCGTCCCTTGGTAAACAAGGAAAAAAACACATACACATGCGCTGACATTTTGGTCAAATATCGAGTTTGGACTAGGGATGCAAATTGATTTTCGATTGAATAAAAAAATCGATTTTTCACCTCCAATCTTTTGCCATCGGTTGATTGTTCCAATTTTTAGCCTGAAATCGATTACAACCCCCCCCCCCCCCCCCCCCCCACACACACACACAAACACAGTCTCTACTCTTCAAAATAATCCTTGAAAATTTGGCGTACTGAAATGAATTTAGGCATAACATTCTGAATAACTTTTGAGTTATCGGTTCTTGAGATCCTCAACTTTAGTATTTTTACTGCTTCTTGTTTTAAGAGAGCATAAATTTGATGGAGTAAATCCGAGGATGTAAATTTTTGTACAAAACTTTGTACGTTGTTCTCGATATATATATTTTTTAAAGATAATACGTTCTTTGCAACTTGGTTTTGTCTGTGGCCTTGACATTTTCAATGGTTTAAAATATTGAACCAAGCAAGTTTTTAAATTCTTCAATGACCCCACCGATTTCATTTTTCATGCACCCGTTGAAAGTTCCATTATTTTTGAAAAAAAATTGAATTTTAAATAAATTGAAACCTATCGAATTTTGATAGGTAAATACCAAACTACCAAAAATCGATTTTTTTTTCACCCAAGCAATCGATTTTAAGCTTTCGATTGAGGGACGATTTCCAACACTGCTCAGTCTTGGAAATTGACAATTCAGGGAGGAAAATCTCATTTAAATTCTCTTCCTACTTCCACGGGTAAATGAAAAGGTACCTCGTGGATCCAGTTTTCCTTGCCCAGAACCATGAAGTAGGTCTACTTCCACTGCCCAAAACCATGAACCACTGCACTCTGGTGACTGTCGTAGGAGTTACGCCTGTCTGATACCCGTCTCCTCGTTTTGGAATGAAATTCTCGTATAAATTTCAACTTTCAAGTGCAGAGCTTCAATCAGAACTCTCCTCCTGGTGCGTACATTCTTTTCAAACTAGAAATCTGAGATCGTCTCAACGTTCAGCCGCATTATCATCAGACCGAACCGCTCAATTTTCAAAAGTAGGTACTTATGAAAAAAAATAAATCATTTCTGGCGTTAGAATTGGAGCTGATACCTACTCTAGAGTAGGACTAGGTACTTACTCTACCTCTGCTAATCATGGCTTCTACGTCAGTCCTATTCAACTAACCCTCATCTTGAAATAGGTGTACCTTCCATTTCACCAATACTTCTCTAAAACTAAAAATTGTTTCAACTTTTAAACTATAGGAACATAATAAGGTCCCTCATTAAGTGATATTCATTTTATTTCATTTCTTCTCATCTTTTAGTTGTTAAGAAATGTGGAATTATTGAGTCTTCGTTGTTGAACTTCCTTAATCTTTTTTTAATTAGGTTTTTCTATGGATGTCCAACTTCAGCCGCTAGGAAACAGGCTGTACCAGTTTTGAAAACCGTAATCGTGGTTTCATGACCAATATTTTATAAAATTGTCAGTCTTAGCGTTACATTACGGCGTTCAATAGTCTGAACAAAGAGTTGAATACCAGCGACAAAATTTCAAAAATTTGTCCACTCAAATTGTAACTGAATTCAGTATGTAATTACATTTTAGTGTGTACCTAATTGATTTTTCTCCTGTTGTACATATTGTGTATTATCTGGTAATAAATAAAAGTTTCTTTCATTACCCTCCCCTCTAATGGTGTTGAATTATTTCGTATCCTGAACCCTTGTTTAGAGCTTAGCACAGAGTAACATAAATCAACAGAGATGAAAGCGTTGGGGAGGGGGGCTGCGTTGAGCAATCGAACTAAGTCGTTTAAGCAGCAACATGCTATAACTAAATTTCCCCAGCTTTTCAGGGGAGACAAAAAACTGCCGGTGAAAATTGTGATAACTCCAGAAACCGTAAGTCCTCGTCCATCTTCCTTTGTCAGGCGCTGTCAAACAGCTGGGGGGTTGTTCTGTAACTTCGGAGCTATCACAACTGTTGGAAAGTCAACGACTGTTGTAACAAGAGTTGTCAGAAATTATCAAGTTGGTACTCGATGTATCGATTGTATAATTATGTCAAGGAGAAAGGAAGAAAACTTGATAATTGATGGTTCAAATCACTAAAAATTACCACAACTTGACTTAACGCTAATAACTCGATACAAATAATGCTAAAATGATGGCCAGTAAATGATGACAATCCGAGATAACAGGACCTAACCTCATCTCTCATCTAACAAATCTTCTCACCACCCCTCGAGGTGGTCACAAGCTTGTCCACAGTGGATAGCTTTTGTCGATGTTGCTTGCTTACAGA
This sequence comes from Lygus lineolaris, assembly GCA_030264115.1. NCBI lineage: Eukaryota > Metazoa > Arthropoda > Insecta > Hemiptera > Miridae > Lygus > Lygus lineolaris. The sequence continues at coordinate 4,383,736 of JAEMON010000011.1, forward strand.
ACACCTCCCTTGCAAAACATTTCGGCATTTATCACCAAGTTAGGAACTCAACTGTTGTTACCAACAGTTGTTTCGCTTACAGAACCCCCCCCCCCTGACGTATCACTTGTTGATAACCAAGTTGAATTGTATCATGTTGGCAAAACTGTCAATAACGGCTCAGCAAGCGGTTTTTTCACAAAACTAGCTTCACCAGTCGATCGGACGGGAAAATTTGAATAAAACTCCAACTCATTTTGGTCAAAAACTGAGATAAAGCATGTTGCTGCTTA
>JAEMON010000011.1:4436424-4451143 GCA_030264115.1 Lygus lineolaris
CATAACTAAATCTGTAGACACTAAATTATATTTCCGAACCAAGTATATAGTGAATAGGTAGGTGTACATCACTTGTCGTCCTATACTACTTGGCAAAGAAATGTAAGGGAACTAAAAGTAAATTCTACATTTCTACTACCTATTGAACTGACTAGGGGTCTTTCAATAGAGAAATAGAACGCCTAGAACATTACAAGTTACCCTTCCCCTCGAGAGGAAAACTCACTGGTAAGGAAATCCGATATTTCAGAATAGGCAAATATTTGCTGGGTGTCGAAATAAAAGCTTGTAGACCAGTCAAGAATTTTACGTGTTTTCAAGAATTTGCTATCCCTCTGTAGGACATTTGACGAGGCCTATCGTAACCAACATAGGTAAGTATATGTAGAAACTTGCGAACGTACTCAAGAGGGTTTTCTCTTTTTAATTATCAAGCGCATCAAGATTATACCTCTACCAAAAGGAGGAAGGTAGATTAGTAGGCGACATTTAATTCCCTACAGCTTATAATACGAGTAGAAAACGGTATGAATGAACGAATTTCGGATGGAAGAATGCCTTCGAGAGTTACCTGCAATATAGGCCAAGTAAAATGTTTTCCTATCTCAAAATCATTATTTATTAGGTACCTATCACCTATAATGAACGCTCTTGTGGGTTCAACATTGATTTTAAACCTATTGCTTACTGTTTGATAGCTCTACTCTATACTGTCTGTAACTAGTCTCTGGGCAATAAAAGCACCCTGTTCGCTCTACTTGCCCATTAGGTGTACCTACCATCCTACCGTGACCAACTCTAAAAATCTCGCTACTACCTATACCTAACTCAATAATGATGTTTGTATTACAATTAGGTACATACATGAATATGAATAGCCAAATGAGAGGGGAAGCCTACTAACCCGCATATATTTCATGTGGTTAACTTTAGGTGCAGTAAAAAACTATATCGCGTGCGTGATGGTGTGTTCAAGATCCGTGGAACAATCGAATTCCTAATAGGAAACTGCAGACCAACATATTTATGTATGTAGAAATCTAAGCTGAGAGCTTGTTCTGCAGAAGAAAGTATTGACTTCATAAGTATAATTTTTGTGCTTTATCAGATTGTATGTGTGACAAGAAGGACCTGGTATATAAAATAGGTGTATACAGGGTGTCTAAAATTCAACGAATCAGCCATTTATTTCCGTTATTTTCGCTCCCAGGAAAAAAATCCAATCGGTAACCCCAATAATTTTTCACGAGGAGTTCAAATATCACCTTTTTGCCCACAAATATTCACATGGGGCTTTTGGTGCTTTAACATTGTTTTTTGACATTTTATGTCTTTACTCTGGCACATAACTCGAAAAACGTCACACAAAAAGCGTTACACGAAATCGTCACGAAAAGGAAAGTAACTACTTCCCTTACCACCCTACTACTTTTCTTACCACCAAACTACTTCCCTTCCAACCAAACTACTTCCCTTACCACCCTACTACCTCCCTTACCACCAAACTACTTCCCTTACCACCCTACTAAGAAAATGGAGCTCTCAGTTCAGCTGAGTCGAAAATGGAGCTCTCAGATCAGCTGAGTCGAAAATGGAGCTCCCAGATCAGCTGAGTCGAATATGGAGCTCATTGAAATAATACTGCGTCCAAACAAATTTGGTCGTATGGGAAACTGGGAACATTATTAATATTGACATAAAATGTCCCAATGTGTTGCAGACTCGTATGCAAGCATTTCATTTATCTTAATTAATCAGGGTTTCTTAGGATGAAGAGGAATTGGAAGAAGGTTAAGTATAATCTTGTAGTTTATAATGGATTCATAATTCAGTTTAAATCATAAAGTTCATTTCTCTCTCTTCAGATTTAAAAATATCTCACCAAATATTCAGAAAGAATTTAGTTAAAAACCCGCTAAAAGCTGTTAAAATGATTCTTTGACAATTTGCTCATCAACTCATGATGCATGACTCGAACTTTTTCAAAAGGGCACGTATCCACCGCACCAATAGTGCACTCTTCTGGTAGTACTAGTAATTGATTTCTGATGCTTTTCACGTACAACCAATCGTTACTAGGGGAAAATACGTAACTTCCTGATTTTCCACCCCACAAAAATCGTTCACCAGTCGTTGGAAAGCTCTGCATTTATTAAAGTGGAAACCTCCATTTTTTTTATTGCAAATTCGAATTCTACGCAAAATTTCATGAAGATATATATGACATCTCACTCGGGAATTCGACTGCTCAAAAACGTGCGCAATTGAACTCCAAATGTGCCCTAAAAGCAAGAAATCGAGGTTTTTGGGTGTAGTAAACTTTCAAGTGTGATACATGTTTTTTTTTAATGTATTTTTACGCTGAATAACGTGGTGATATTATTTTTTTGATTTGTCAGAAAAATTGAGCAACCCAGATTTTTTTTTGTTTTCCATTAAAATTTGAAATGTTGAAACTTGAATTGAAAAACCAACATCACCACGTCATTTAGCATTAAAAAACACATTAAAATTATGTATCATATTTGATCATTTACCTGGTTCATTAAATTTTAGACACCCTGTATGTATATAATGTGTATATATACTATATATATAGGTGATATATTAAGTACCTACTATACTGTGGAGATTCTCCTTGTACCTACCTTGGTACATTTCAGGCATCTACTGTAAATAAGGCGGTCAAAATACAAAATGTGGCACCATTTTTACGGGTGATGGCACCACTATGGATGTGAGTGTACCAAATTCTTTAGGTTATATTGCTTCCGGGTCTGCCACGCTGAATCCTTGTTCAACAATTTATTTCTATCAAAATAAAAAATTTCATGTTTTAGGCCTTCCTGAACAAAAATTTGGTTCGGTGCCTGTCTGTGAGCGACTTATTACTTATCACACATTTCCCTGTGACTGCGACAATGTGTAAAGATCAAGTGGTCAAAGGTTTACCTACACACAAATTCATATAAGATTTTCGCTATAGCAAAAAAGCTTCAAAGTTTTTGGTAGGTTTGCAAATTTTTTAAGGTTTTCTCCATTTGAATCGGTTTCATTCTAAAACGATTCCCGAAGTTTAACTCTATTTTTATTCAAGCATATTTTTATATTTCAATAATATTTCTGCTTAATGTGTCTCTCCAGACGATATCTCTTCCTAGGTATGCTCTAAAAAATTAATATGTCAATAATATAAAAAGAAAGAATGAGTTCGTTGGCCAGAATGTTTGAAGTACTCACTCCTTAGGGTTCACATTTTAGGAAGTTTAGGATAAGAAAATAACATGCTTGTTGGGTTTTCGCAGTACGTAAATTAGCATTTCAAACATAGGGACATAACTAGTACTGTTCCTATTCGGAATCATCGAAAAATCCCTTGTTTGAATAACCTACCAAAAATAAAAAATTGTTGTAGTTCAAAGTCGCTAAGAATCGGCGGAAATGACCCTTCCAAAATTGGGTCATCAACTGATGGCTGGAACTGTTTTGAAATGAAATATTCCTGTTGAAAAACAACAAAGTCGTTCAATCAAAACAGTTTGTGTTACACAGCCCAGGCAGTATTCGTGAGACGTTCTTACATACGATTCACTGCCTAGAATGATGAGCTTGGCGTGAATGAGTGAAATCGGATTTTCGAGCAGGTACGTAGAAGACGTAAGTGTTTGACGACAAGTACGTGCTTTACCCTTTACGGCTTCCGATCGGATTTTGCCTGGTTTCGATCAAAAGCCTCGTCTAGTTCTCTTCGTTTTCTATTTCCAAGAATGTGTAAGGAGTCGCCGAGTACTTGGAGATAAAAGGTCGAAGCTGGAAAGCGGTCTGCATAGGCTCGATCGCGTCAATCAATGATCCTACTTATGGCGAGTTAACCTATGATCCCTGTGATAGCCATCAAGGCGAGCATCTATGAGCCTAATTTATTAATCAAGCATTTTCTTCGTAGAATTTCACATCTCTTGTTGCTCAAATTGTACGCAAAACGTGAAAATCCAAGCTTTGTAAATGTACCGAAGTACTTACTATAAGTAGTGACTATAGTGAAAGAGGCTGGTAGGTCATATAAATGCAATGATTTTACTTCCACGCTACCGAAGACAGCGACTTTTGGGAGGATATGTATATTAGTGTAAGAAGTGAAAAAATTGTTTGTCCACAAAAATCAAAATTTCCACTTCCTTTTTGCGTTTCAGAGCTTTCTAAGAAATGTTGGTTCCGTAACTGTCTGTCGGTCTGTACGCGGCCATTCCTTGTCCTGGGCAAAACTGTACAAAATTATGGTCCAATATTGATGAAATTTCAGATTGTGCGTGTTAACCCCTTCTCGGTCTTCTATTAATTTAATCGCCGTCGAGCAACCAGTGACTTGTGCGCATGCACAAACGTGCATTTCCTGAACTGTTTCTCAGTTCCTAATGGACCGATTTTGCTCCATTTCGGAGGGTAGTTGGGAGCTGGCTCCAAGACGATTGCCTAAGAAATAAGAACAATAATAGCTACTGCGCATGCGCAACCTTGGCAAAACATCTGCTAACCAAGGACAGGTAATGGAGTCTGTGCCTATCACCTTGGCCAGGATCCTACTCATAATTTTAGGAGAAACCTCATGGAAATTGGTGCAGCCGTTCGAGTAACAAACAAACAGACCTACAGCGTAGTATACATTCATGTCTCGTAGTATTCTCGATCATCTCTATCGTTTTCCACTAATCACTGAGTCTACGCGCCGGCGCTGGAGGCTCCGGTCCAAATTATACATTCCTGAACAACAATAATCCGAAAGTGAAGTTGATATCAGATGCCCGGATCCGGTTTTTGTTTGCTCCAATTTCTTCTTCTTCGCCGATTCTCGGAGGCGGCAACGGACTTGAGGAAAGAATTTTTGAATATCCTACTTCTGCGGACCATCCATCCATCCTTCAGGGTCACTTGGCATGACAGAGAGAAAAGGACGCTTACGGAATTCCAGTACCATCCCTGCAAAATGGAATTTGATGGGCTTTGAAGAGATAAGAAGAGAATTAAGAAGAGTTAACATGAGTTAAGAGGAGTTATGTAGAGTTAAGAAGAGTTAAGAAGAGTTAAGAATAGTTAAGAAGTCTTAACTCTAACCTTCTTAACTCTTCTGAATTCTTTTTAGCTCTTCTTAACTCTTCTTATCTCTTCTTAATGGAAGATGGGATTTGAATTTCATCGCCATCGGGCCACTGGTAGCTTGTGTCTTCGCTTGGATAACCGTCTTTGCATCACCGAATCCTCAAGACCTAAAGGTCTGATTTTACTCAAAATTCAGAGGGAATATTATGTAGAGAGAATGATGTTCTCTAATTTATCTTGAATTTGTGATCATAATAGGATCAGCTGTACTTCCAAAATCTTCATCGTGGGTACCTATTAGATCGACAAAATCAGGCGATTTGATGGTTGGCACAAAAATATACCACAAAAGAGCACGTAAGAATTATAGGTATGTGTGAATATGTGTCCGTCATGTGATGTGATCATTTAATCAGAAGTAGCGTTTCAAGTATACAGGATCGGAGCCAAAAAATCTACCTAGGTAATGCAAAATCCGCAAGACCAACCGGTCTTGAAGGAGGGGAAAACCTCTGCCGTTCACATGATGCATGAAACAGTCCTGATCCCAAGATCTATCATTTTGTCTCCTCACTATCAAAGGCTCTATATTCGGGCAAGATGTCAAAAATATAATTGCCCTCCAAAATCAAAATTTCCACTTGATTATTAAGTTTCAATGCTTTCTGGAACATTGGTTTCTTGCCATCTGTGGTCAATCTTGTCCCGGGGATTTTGATGACATTTTCAGGGATTGTGCTTGTTGCCCTAGACGGTCCCCTACGAATTTCATCGCCGTGTTACCAGTGGTTACGTAAAATCCTGAAATAACCCCACACGATCCCCACGATCTGGTGGTCCGATTGCGCTCGAAATTCGGAGGTAGTTGGGGGCTTGCCTCAAAATGGCTGCCTAAGAATTTCAACGAAATTGGATCGGTTTTATTTCCGCGTACAATACTTGTAACTCGTTGTCAGTGGCAAAACTCTGAAACTATTTGAAGAATTTTTACGAGATTTTCATTGATTGGACAGGTTATCCTGTGGATCTATGACGGTTCCCCATGAATTTAATCGCTATCTGACCTACAGCCATTGCGCATGCGCAAGGCCCATGCAGCAGTCCATGCGCAGGTCCATGAACAATGTGTGGAAGCTACACTGCCTGACCAACTTGACAGACGTTCTTTGGCGGAGCTATAATGTTGACTGCTACCATTTTGTTGCGTTACACTTCACGGAACTAAGCAGGTAATCTTTTAGTTTTGTAGGGAATCAGACTAGTAGCACATAAAGCAGTAAACTTACCTTACCAGTGCCAGGACATTCGTCTCAAAATCGTTGTACCTGTTCTACATGGATACCTACCTTCATAAGTAAACTATACCTTTAGTAAACTACAGGTAGAAAAGTTGAAGCAGTAACTTTTCCTCGTCAAGATCCTAATTAATACAGGAGAGGTATTCCCAAAACCTGATTGCTCATTGTTAGTTTCGGTTAGTGGTCCATTAAAAATGATTTTTATCGACGGTGAAAAAATCGCATGTTTATGACGGCATAATGACGGGACACTTTCCCTGTTAAAAACGAACTCGTGTTTACTTTTCTTTTTTCACTCCTTGCCTATTAATCACGGACTTTTCAGTCAAGCGAAGGTAACAATCGGACCGAATACCTTCTTGGTGGTGGAGGTGCGATAAGAAGGGGGAAGCCGGCATCTCTTCTGTGTGGGGCGTCCAGAAGCGTAGTGGGGTCCTGGAGTATAAGGACTCGCGATCCCCCACTTCCCTTTACATTGTCCCTGTGATATCGGAACTCAACAGCCCTCTCGGATAGCGACTCACCCCTATTTTTCACACTACGAGTGTTTTTTGAATATCGCATTGCGGTACCAGTTTGATTGTAATTACTAGTCATGTTGTGTCTGAGATACGTCGCGCTTTTCTCCGCGCTATCTTGCACTGTTTGGTCAGCGGCTGTAGAAGACAATCAGGAATCTCCTGCCCTCAAGGTTAGTCAATTCAATTTATTATTTTCGTCAAAATATTCAAGGATCAGGCTATACTACAATGTTGACAAGGCACCTACCCAATTCATAGTGGGACTAGTCTTCATTCAATGAGACTAGTAAATTAATACCCCTAAAAATGCCAGTTTCGTTCAGGAATGTAATTACATTCTTTTAAGTATTTTTTCTCCAATTCAACCATTTGAGCTCTTTACTAAAAATATTTCTGTAGGTTAGAAACACTCCTACCAAAATTGTATTGCAGTATCTATGTATAAAGCAGCAAATGCAGCAACTTATAAACTAGAATTCAGTTCTTGAGAATCGGTCGGAAGAAGAAAATTTGATTACGCCAACGTTTCGGATAATGTCTTATCCATCCTCAGGCCTATAATCTGGCAGGTGAGATCACATAATATACATGGTAATCGTGATACAAACAAAAAACAATAGGTAATGGTTCCTTCAGTTTGTGCATCCACAACCACTATGCAATATGACTGAGTTGACAGTAGACATCCCACAAAAAAAAAAAAAAAAAAAAAAAACTGATGTCAACTGTCAACTCAGTTACATTGCATAGTGGTTGTGGTTGCACAAACTGAAGGAACCTATTGTTTTTTGTTTTTATCAAGATTACCATATATGTATTATGTGATCTCACCAGCCAGATTATAGCCCTAAGGGTGGATAATAAATTACCCGGCGTAATCAAATTTTCTTCTTCCGACTGATTTTCTCGAGAATTCTAGTTTATATACTCACGGTCAAGAACCCTCACCCATATTTGCAATAACTTGTATTCCAAAACAATTTGAATCTCTTTTCTCCATCAAACTAATTTTGCCTATAGAATACAGTCATTTTTTCAAGCTCAAGTAAGTATACTAATATCTGACGAGCCAGTATGTTTTCTCCTTTTCATGTTTTCCTCCTACCTAACCAAAACTCAATATTAACTCAAATTTGATTTATTCAAATTCAATTCAAATTTATTCAGAAAAATATGTTTACATTTCAGAATTATGTAGTTATGATCTTTTACCTTGTTGTTACCAGTCGACCTCATGTAATTGTTACCTAAGTGAAATTTAAGAATTATTACAAGACTGTTTGTGATAAGAAACCGTCCCTGAACGGCTGCAGACTGTACTTACCTCTACACCTGATTAATTATTACGCCTTTTTTATAATACCTACGAGTATAATATTATGCAACCTCACTCGTTTTGTGACACTCTCACCATGTCCAAGTACCCGTGGACAACCACACGATAGTTTTTTTTGTATGTTATAGGTTCTTAGATTTTACAACATGAATCTCCAACTTAACCGAAGAAACAGTAAAAATGATATGCGAACCGGTTGTAGAGGCTAACAGAAATCACTGCCATTAAAAATGACAACGATGAATTACCAGAATGCAGCAGTACTATAATTCAAAATTTCTAGTATCCAAATTGCACCCGCCGTTGCTTTCAAAAGGACGTGAGAACAAGCTTTACATGAAAATCGGTTCCTCTGTTTGGGGTTGAGTGCTGAACAGACAGACATACAGACATCTAGGTAACAAACAGTAGCTGTACACATACTAACAGTAGCTGTATATATTTACATTCAGCTCATCTCTTCATATCGTACATTTTTACAAATTATGAGTTCATTGAGGAATTACTGTTTGCACCTTCTTGATGGCGGAAGCAATGATTTGTAGATATCTGCCACCTAATAGATAGATATCAGGTTTATTACGTAGACCTACCTACTACGATAATCGTGCAATGATCATAAAAATTTCTTCTTTCACACGTACGATGTCGATCAAGATCCTGATTATGAAATTCCTTTACTAAAAAAACGCCATAGTGACATTAGTGATAAAAAATATTCTATGAGTGATTCAAATGTTTTAGTACTTTTTATATAGTTTCATACCAATATGTACTCATCATAGATAGCGATGGGGAAAAAGCAGATCTCGAGCTTTTAATAGTTTTTCAAAAAGGTGTCTACCACCGAAACCAAGTTGACCAGCCAATAATTGATAACTATATATTACTGATATCCACACAGTTGTCGGAGGAATGTGAAAATGAACGCGAAAGGGCATTATATCCGGTTCATTCCATTTTCACCAAACTACGGCCTACCCCAAGAAACTGAGAATCATCGCCAAAGCCCGTTTACGATGTTTGCCCGTTTATTTCACATGACGGTGCAACGTACGGTATGTGCTAGCCGGACTAAACGGATTCGACTTTTTGGCTCGGGTACCCAATGCAACTCTAAAAACGGCACTTTCTTCGCGTGCTCTCACCTCCATGCTGTCTTATTAGTTCTGAACACGATGGACTTTTCAGTTTTCATACCAATTACTTTCACTCATTGACTTAATTTCTTAGAAACGTTGAGGCCTATGTGAGACGGGTCGGTCTGTAGAAAATAAAAAAGTGGTAACAAACCACCTCTCCAACGTCAGTTATCATCTAGAGCTGTTGTACTCGTATTATGCAAGCGATTCAATATAATTTTGCTACAAGTTTGAACTCTTCATCCTTCATTAGAAATGCCTGATGTCTCCATGATGCATTTTGCTGTCGTCAGGTATACCTAATGTATAAACTTGTTGAGAACTTAAGAGATAAACTTGAGAGATAACTTGAGAGATGAGAACTTGAGAGATAAACTTGTTGAGTATTGTTGGGAACAAATTAATAACACATACGTGATATTAAAGCAGTCTAAGTTACCACACAAAAAAGACAAAATTTTTCGACTCATGCTGAAATTAATATTAACAAAACAGACAGACAGACACAACCAAAATTGTTCAGAAAGCTCTGATAAGTAAAAGGACGAAATTTTTGTAATTCCTTACACGAATAAGTAGGTACTGTAGCTTCCTACCTTCAGTAGTGAGGAAGCAGAAAAGGTTATGGGTAACCTATAGTAAAGCAAATTAAGCAATCATTTCAGGCTTTATTTTCGTCCGTCTGCTGCTCCCGGGGGCGTAGCGGACGTGATCAGCTGTTTTCCAAATAAAAGGGTGGATCAGAAGTTGTTCCGATGATTTCGCTCATGGCTACTCATTGCCTCACCCCCTTGAGATAATACTGAGAGGTGTGGTCCCTGCCACGCAAGCGTTCACCCATCCAAGTACTGACCACGCCGCTAAAAGCTTAACTTCGATGATCTCACATGCCGTCGGCAAGGAAGCGGTAACCTATTGTAAAGATAGGGATACGAATCTTACAAAAATGAAAATCAAGCGTTTAGTAGTCTGACCGAAAAACATGGAACACGATTTTGCTTGCAGAGTTCTGATTCTGATTTGAAAGTGGATGGTCAAACCTTACGTTAAATTAAGGGCTTTTGACTGAGTGGTTAACGTGTTTTGTGAGCTGAAAACGATAGAAACTGAATTACATTCACTTAGATACGTGTATGATGAAAACCACTAGCAAAAACATGGGATAATGCTCACTTATCCATTTGTGTCGCAGCACGGTACCTACTATGTACGAAAAAACGACCAAGATTTGATAAAGATGGGTTTAAAGAGGAATATATGTATAAATGCCAAAGGCTTTAATTGCACTACTTCAGTGACTATCTTGGGGGTCGTCTACGTGACCGTTTGTTCACACCCGATATAGGTTTGTATCTTCTCAGGACGAACCGGCACCGTTTGTTGACTTCGATTCTCGGATCAGCTCGGACAAGAATATAACCAGAGTGGATCAACCATCAAAAACCATTTTGGTATCATTGGATTCCCCAAAAATCTATAATTATTTTATTATATTTTCATTTTTATATTCATATGATATAGATTTTCCCGCTCTTCAAAGTTGAAATTTGGAATGAGAGGTTGATGAGGAACTAGTTAAAGGAAATAGTTAACTTTCTGTTACTATTAACACAGAATGTGTTTTAGCCATGGACTAACTACCCAAAAAATGTAACGAAATCGGGAACGCTCCGGCACTTTAGATTATTATTAACTCGAAAAGTGAAGGCTAGGTAGAAATCAATGAGGTACTACCACAATGTTTTGAGGTACTACTCTCTGCATCAAAAATTGAGCTCCCAGCTCAGCTGAGTCGAAAATGGAGCTCTCAGATCAGCTGAGTCGAAAATGGAGCTCCCAGATCAGCTGAGTCGAGAATGGAGCTCTCAGATCAGCTGAGTCGAAAATGGAGCTCTCAGATCAGCTTCTCATAATGAGCAGCATTTGTGCTGCAATACAAAAAACTTTATCCCTCAATTATCTTAGCTCTTTATTAATTAACTAACAATAGACATTAAATACAAACAATAATCCTCCTTGCAAAAATCTTCATCCCACACGTTATGTTTATAAACTTGCAGTGCACTTCCTTTCCCATACGATCCATATAAAAGCTGCACCCAATTAGGGCATCATAAACTAGGAAACACACTTTTACCCATCAAATCAATTCTGCAATATAATGCAATCAATTCAATGCAATATAGTTAGGTACTTCAAAATCTCATTACTTCTATAAGATCATCCTGAAAAAGGTAGTCTGATTGCCTAGAAACTTCCTTCCAGACTTGGGTTCCGGATTTTTTTCCCAAATCGATATCATAACTTTCTTTTTTCCTTGCAGATTGAGCGGTAAAAGTTTGTATTATTGTAGGGCAGTATTGACAATATTGGTGCAAGAAGGATCAAAATTAGACCAACGCAGGTCCTTTGAAAGGTAAAAAACAGTGTTGGCTCACGATTCTGGGGTAGCGTTCATTCATCAGTTCAAAACCTTAAAAAAGGATAAAGACCGAAAGTTGTATGTTACTGGTTGAATGCCGTAACGATTGTTGAAAACTACCTACGCAACCTGCTTTGTTACCCACTACTGCACTACACTTCACTTTCTTCCATCTGACTTTCACGGGGTTTTGCCTTTGTGAGCTCATCCCTTTATTTAACTCGGGATGGCCTATGATGAAGGCGAAGGCTCATTTCACATCTGTGTCCTCCCCTCGCGCTTTTCCCACGGAGTCCGTCGTAGCGTCGAGTGTGGTCATGGTCAACAAAGCTCGACCCCTGGACGGCACCAGTTCTCCATTAAGAAGCTTTCCCTTTCTTTTCAGTCTGTCTACGCAGCAGAGATACATAATTATACTGACCGCAGGGTAGTTTGGGTTGTACCCACCTGAATCCACCACAAAAGTGATAGCTTTACCTTCTAATACTATGGTATTACAGAGGATCCTATAAGTAAGATCTATGTTCTACCTCCTGCAAGCTGATCCTCCGAATTTCTAATAATATGGAATTGATATTCACATGACTGCAATCACTTTTACACATTCCATACCTACTCGTACTCCATTTCCCATACGTATGTACTCCCACTAGGTACTGCCCTACCCGTAAAACAATCTCCACACTTGGAAATCTTCTTAACCCTGTTTCTTAATTTGCCTTTGAATCCTGTACCCTATACAAACAAAATTGCAAGCTCATTACATTCATATATCAGGCTACAGACCTGTGTCACAGGGTACTATAGTGGACGACGTAAGAATCCTGTTAGCCGTTTTAAACCTACATCATTGCTGCTCAAATATTTACTGCAGAAGTTCACCAAATCAGGAACTTGGAAGAAATTGATGTCAACTGTATAATACTGAGTGTAGCAGCTTAGTTCCAGAAGTTTAGAATAGTATTGAGATTTAAATACCGCCGACAAGTGATTTTCTTTAGTGACTCCAGGAGAAAGAGTCGTTCCGGGAGATCGCACCCTCCTTACAGCCTTGGCCCTAGTAATGAGCGGCAGAAGAAAAAAAGCCGGCTTGTTTAGACGCTTAGGTCCTGGCAGAACTGGGTCGATTAGCAACAATTCACACAATACGCTCACTAAAAGGCATCGTTTACTATACCATCAACATCAATTTGATAGTGCTCATGTTGTGAGTTGAGTGTTCAATCATGTGAAATCAAGGTACTTCAAATAGCAAACTAGAAGACCTGAAATCAGGTGATGTATGCTATTGGCGTAACACGATCTTTCCCTGCCAGTCTACCATTAAAGACACCATACAATAAATGTTTACTTTACACATAGTATAAGTGCAAAAAGCTGAGTAATTCTCCGGAAGCCAAGAGCATAAAGTCATGAAGATAAAATTAATATGAAGTCACTTTCAACAATACAACCACTGGTAGTAAAAAGGTATACTTGTTACCACCTCACTCCAAACTGATTGATAGCAGGTGGTTCTAATTTTGTTGACATGTTATTTCCTGAACATAGAATACAGATATTGTCATTCTTGTATGAATGAGCGAGTTATATCCCGACATGCATTCCCAACCAGCCGGGGCCATCAGAAATACAGAGTGCATGATAATTCTGGGAAGAACACCGGTACATCTCCAGTCTTCGATGAGGCTGCCGATGAACCACTGTTCCCGCAACCGAACTAGTCATACCAATCAGGCCCACAGCTGTTCATCTGCCCTCTAGCGGCCACTATTTGAACTATTGTTGATCCAGTACCATCCTATGCAGAGCTCTTCAAGCTCTTTTCGATGGTACAAAAACTCGAAAGTGAATTTTCGGAGATGTACCAGTGTTCTTCCCAGCGTGCGAAGTGTGCTGGTTGAGTTTTGAAAAAGATTTAGTTAACTACTTAGAGAGATACCTACTTAATACCTAAACGATGGTGGATGGTCGAATAATATATGTTTAACCTTAACCCCTGCGGTTTCGTTTTAGGTGATGACCAACGTCCTGGACCGATGCTTATCCAACGACGAGCCGGCCAGCTGCCTTGAAGAAGAGGCAGCGAGCGCTTTGGGTCGTGCCATGCGGTCAGACAGCATCTCCTTCCTCCCTGGTGTCACGCTTAAGCGGTAATATTTTTTGATAGCTTTGAAATCAACACCAATTGATGTCAACCTTGTTTTTGTGTGTAACAACTCAGTGAGCCACATCAACTGCAGAGGCTGGTCGATTTGGGAGGTTGTTATTTATTGAATTCATGTATCATCGAATTATTCTAGTATTATCACATATCTGGTCGTATCTGCTCGTAGTTTCATCGAACTTCTATCAGAAAAAACTACCTACGAATACTATTATTATTTTATATCGGAATCGAGTTGTATACCTACCTAATTATGTCGTAGGAAAGTCCATTCTACTTAGCCAAACAGTTATGGAATACACTGGACTGAGGGAGGGGGAAGAATAACTTCGATAGGTATACTTTATTCGCTGATCTGACAAATTTCAATATTGTCGCCTCGTCAGGTACCTACCTGCTTTTAAAATAGGTAGGTATTATCGTTGTGAGGTTGCATAGTTGTCCAAGATTGTTTCTACCTCCTTCAACTTCTCTCCTCCACTCTCCGTTTCATTTAGGTACTTAATTGTTCGTTTGATAGTAATGAAGTAATGAACATAATACTTGATAATGAAGAGAGAAGAATTTCCATTTTTTGTTCTTGGAAATTGTGAAATGCACGAGATTCATTTAGGCAGAGCTGGAACAACGATTGTGCCAACCGTGGAAAATTGAGGAACCACACGTGACAATATTTTGAAATTCCTTGGCGAGGCGACAAAAAAACGTCTGCCAAGTTGGGTGGGCAGTATAGCTT
>JAEMON010000011.1:4500086-4520888 GCA_030264115.1 Lygus lineolaris
GAGAGAGAGAGAGAGTGAAGGAATAGAAGAGATTAGGATGGAATATGGTAGGTTTTAGATTTACTAGTAGGGTTTAGCGATTGAACTTGGAGAAGAAGAAAAAAGTATAAATAGATTATACTATAGGTTTATTACATAGAAGATGCTGAGTTGAAAAAGAGATGAAGAATAGAACAGAATAGTAAGGAGGAAGAGTAGATATTACCCAGAAGTTAAATGGGTTAGAAAATTAAGAAGATTGAAAGAAATCGAAAAAGAGAGTCGGAAGGAATAGAAGATATATCCAGAAGAAAGAAAATGAGCATTTTAAGTGGAAATGAGAAATATAAAGAGGAATTGAAAAAGAGAGAGTGAGAGGAGAGACGAGATTAGGGTGGAAAACAGTAGTTTTTCCCAATATTGGAAGAAAAAAGAGGGATTAGGTATCTACCCACTGTATATAATTTGGTTTACAAATAGGGTTTAGAGACTGAAGTGAAATGAAGAGGAAGAGAAGTAGAATTGGAAAATGATTACATGACAGAAGATGAGTTGAAAAAGGAAGGAAGAGTAGAACAGAATAGCAAGGAGGAAATAATTAGAGGCGAGTTTGAGGGAGAGCAAATATATCTAGAAGTAAGTTAATAAAGAAAATTAAAAAATTTGGAGAAAATCGAAAAAGAGAGACTGAAAGAATAAAAGATACAGGAGGAAGAAAATGAGCATCCAAAGTGATGAGAAGTAGGCAGGTAGAAAAACGAAATAAGGATACGTGGGAGAAGATCAGTTGAAGAAGAGATAAAGAATATATCAGATAGGAAGGAGGTAATGTATGAGAGTGAGAAGAAGAATAGAGGAAGAGTGAATTGAGTTAGAAAATTAAGATTATAGAGAAGAAGTTGAAGAAGAGAGGAGGTAGGTACAGAAATTACAGGCAGACAGAAAAGAAGAGACAGTTGGAGGAAATTAGAAGGTAGGTACAGTAAATTATGACGAAGAGGAGGTACTAGTAAATAAAAATGATTCTCAAATATAGATTGAAAACGAGAAGAATGGTTGAAAAAGAGAGAAAGAGTGGATCAGATAGGAAGGAGGATCAGATTCAGAATATTTTTATTGAACCACGTGTACATAATTAGGGCAATAAGCCCTCTACTCACTGATTAATAGAAGAAAAATAGAGAAAGAGTGATTTGAGTTTGAAAATTTAAGGATATTATGGAAGATATTGAAGAAATGAGAATGAAAGAATTGACGGGATAACAGAGAGAAAATCAGTAGGTGCCTAGGTATGGCAATAGAAAGAAGAGGTAGGCAGTAAATAGAACAGAGAAGTAGAAATGGAGAATGAGTTGAAAAAGAGAGAAAGAATAGATCAGTAGGAAGAAGGAAAGTTAAGAATTTTCGGAAGACAGTCAAAGAAGAGGAGAGACAGCAACAGTAGTAAGAAAATCTGTTGGTACCTACAACAAATAGGAAATGGAAAACATAAAAAATGGAGCAGGTACCTAAATATTATTGGGTTTAAATATTTATGATTATGTTGGGTTATTGTTTATGTTTACCTAAAAAATAGGGTTTAGATATTGAAGGTATGAAGAGAAAAGAAGTAGAAACGGAGAAAGGTTGGGTCCATCGGCGAAGATGAGTTGGAGACGCAGAAAAGAACATAATGGGTAGGTAGAAGAGCAAGCGTGAGAGGTATTGAAATATAAGTAAGAGGAGTATAATTAATAGAAAATAAAAGAAGTGTGAAGATAGAAGAAACAGAATAAAGGAAGATATACATGAGAGTAGAAAAGTCAGAAAGTAACAAAATGGATAGATTGTTATTAGATAAGTAGGATTAATTAGATTAGTAAAGATATTAAGCCTTTACAGTATGAGAAGAAGACACGAAGGAAGGCTTAATAATTAATTTTGAAAATAAGAGTAGAAGAGATGATGGAATAGAAAACAGAAATTAGAGGTGGAAAAGTTGAAGAGTGGGAGGTAGACTGAAAGTTGAAGAACAGCAGAATGAAGAAGTTGAAAGAGATTGAAAAGTAAGATTAGGACAAGAGAAATCTAACGAAAGAAGTAAGATAAAAGGGACAGGAAATTGGGACAATTATTAAGAGAATAGATATAGCAGAAAATAGAAAGTAAGAAAAGTGAAAAATGAGTAAGAAAAAGTAAGAAAAAGGTGAAAATGAGTAAATAAAACTATTAGGTAGGTATATAGATTTAAGGTGGAAAGGGAAGAGCAGAATAGAAGGATGAAGCAGAAGATAAAGAAAAAAGAAGAAATATATAGGTAGGTTATATAAGAAAAGTAGATATCTACTTGAATAATTAAATAAATTTTACACAACAGTTTGGTAGGAAAAGTAGACAATAGACACAAGAACCCACAAGAGCCACCAAAGGGAGGGAAATATAGATTGGTATTGACGATGAAGTAGGTGGATAGGTAGGTGAAAAACTATGTCTTGTACAATATAGAGCTACTTACTTACTAAGCTTGAACAAACTTTTCAAAAAGGAAGAAGAACAAAAAGTGATAGGAGTAGATTTTGGTAGTTAGGTTGCTGGTGCTTGAAGCAGATTTAGGTAAATGACATAGGTAGATAACGGAAGACATAAATGACCAGCCAGTTAGGTGCATGGAATAAGATATAAATCATGGTAGGTATAGGTATTTACTACAGAACATGAGTTATGAAAAAGAGGAAAGCGGAGGAAAAAGGTTGTCTATCCAAACCAAATAGGAGTAGGTAAAATGGAAGAATAAGGTGTGAATCTGGGTAATGATGTTAGTGGGAATAAGAAGAAAGAATTCAAGTTGAGAAGGTGTCCAACTTATACCGTAATAATCGAAATTAGTCACACGTTCGTTTCAAAATTCACAACAGATTAGGTAGGTAGGTAAATAACAATAAAATGAGTTTTCACATTCTTTGACGAAGTCGGCCTATGGGATACTACCTACCTATTTAGGAACTAACCTGTTCAAAACTACACACAACATTCAGCTGATTGGAGGTTCAAGTTTCAATCTTCGCCGTCGTCATTAAATACGTTTTCAAAATATCCAAAATCTGCTGACACTCTTGAGATTTGTGGCTGTTTCTTGAAGAGTTGAAGTCGATATTCTTTACAGGAATAAGTCGGGTTGAAGGCGGTATTCTATGCTGGCAAGCTGGTTTTGGGATCCGGCGACAAAAAATATCCTGGAATAGTTCAACATTTTAGTTACTGTAGGCAGTAAAGAAATCATTAAAACATTGCTTGCAATTAAGAATAGGTAGTGTAATATGTAATTCACCTTTGGTGATCAGTTCGGGAGACGGGGTTTCTCCTTCATGGGTGTCAATCTTCATTTAGGATGGAGGAAGGGGCGAGGGCGTGAGGAAGGGGTCGGCATGAGAAGATTCATTTAAAGAAGGTAGGTACATAAAATATCAAGATGACTTACGTGCAACAATTACAGGAAGGTAGGTACCTAAATATTGTATGTACCTTTCAGTGTAGGTTCAACTACTCGAACTTACAAAGCACCATAATTGTTTTAGTAGATAAAAACTATTATTAAGAAGCGTACATTACAGCCAAACAATATATAACAAGTCCTTATCTACAAAAATGAGGAAGATGAACATATTAACGTGAATACATTAGCAGTAAATTGATAGACAGGTAAAATTTGGAAAACAACAAATTTAGGAATGAGTTACCCAATTAGTAGGTACGCGGGTGAATCAAGGCGGTTACCTTACCAGGCACGCTGTTAATTGAAATAGGTATTGAAAAACAACCAGAACACATTCTTAAGTTTAATAAAATGAGTTTGATTGGAAGATGGACGTCCTATTTAAGAATGGAGTAGGTATAATTTTCTAATAGAGAGGCTGAAAATGAACATGCTTCGAATAAGTACCTACCTGGGTACGGAATGGGTATGTTGAAATTTTTACGGAAACATGATAAGGTTTATGAAAGGTATACCTTCGTAGTTAGGTACAAGTAAATAGACGTAATATTCGTTAGATAGGTAGGTAATTAGTATGGAAATTACCTCATGAAGTGAAGAAAAGGTTTTTCTTGATTAGTAATCTGCAGAGAAGCTATAGTTATTAGATAGAAAGGAGAAGGTAGAAGGTAAAGTAGCAAAGAGAAGAATTGAGAGGGAAAGAAAGAGAAAAGTGAAAGAAAAATTAAGAAGAAAAAAAAGGTAGAAAATATGGAAGATGAAAGACTGTTTCCGGTTTAAGAAAAGCTTAAACAACACTTGCCTACCTACCTTGAATAGAAAGAGTGGAAGAAGAAAGCGGACAATACAAATTTATTAGCATAGAGAGAAATGAGGGGAAAACCATAATATTTGAAAGGTAGAGAGGAGTGTGAATTTAGGTAGGGTAGATAGAAAAAGTTAAGAATTAAGCAAGTATATTAGGCACGTATCCGCAACATGTTATTATTTTGAAAAAAAGGACAGGAAAGGAACAATATGACAGTGTGCGAGAAACAGGTATTGAAAAAACACGCAATATAAATAGTAAATAAAAGTACTTGAGTAAATGAAGAAATTTAAAATGAGTTAGGAATGGTTAGGCAACGAATATTATGAATAGGATGCCGAATATAATAATATTAGATGAGGAAGAATTATCTCAAGGTAGGTACCTACCTATGTAACCAGGTAAAAGGACGGACAAAAATATATGTGAAATAAAGAACACCACAAGGCAAGGGAGCGTGCAAGAAATAGGCACGTGCAAAAAAGAGTAGGTAATACCAACCTGTCTTTAAAAAAAATTGCTCAATGTAAGTAGGTAGTTATATAGAATGAAAAACTGCAGATGAATATTAGTACATAAGTATACCTACCTCTGGATGCAATTTGTACCTACCTACCTACCTATCACCTCAGATACTTATTAGTAGGTAACTCGATTTCGAATCATGAAGTATTTCCTTGAAGGATGTTTCTTAGAAAATTGATTAAAATACGTCAATATGTACCTCTAGGGTAGGTAGGCTACCATCCCTAAGCAAAGTACTTCAGGTAAAGTAATTCAGGTACTTTGGCCTTTTGAGCTGTTCGTGAAAAGGTTAAGACGAAAGATTGTAAGAATAAAGATTAAAGAGAGAGATAGTAGATAGATTGAAGAAAGAGTTTAGATAGCCTATTGGTTTGTTGGAACCGCGGAAGAAAGTCGACTAATATAAAGAGTGAAGACCTCGATGTATTATAATTCTAAAGAGATAGAAGAAAGTTGGTGAAACGAAGGTTCATATTGAGGGTTAGAGAAAGAGAAGAATTGTTGAACAAACCAAAAGGAAAGAAGTACTTGAATTGTTGAGCATATTTTCTCAGTAGATACAGAATAGACAGGTACCGTCTTGGAATATTGATTTGAAATTCTCGCTACAAATGTAATAAGTATCTAAAGGTACCTACCTCCTTAGTACCTATTCAAGAAAGGTTAAGCCCAACGGTACGACATAGGTAGGTAGGTAGAAATAGGTACGTAGGTAGGTACCTACTACATACTTTGTGATGACTTCAAGGCGAAAAATAGTTCAAGGAAGACAGTTTATTAGAGAAGATCTAGGTGGGTAATTGAGAGAAAGAATAATAGGCAAGCTTGTTTAACGAAAATATAAGAGTAATGAGACAAAATATGATATAAAAAGAGGAGAAATTTATAAACAATTCAGAAAGCTAGAGAATATATTCAGGGGGCAATCAATTTAAGTTATATATTTATAGGTTCCTATCTTTGTGATGAATTTATCATCTGAAAATTGAGAAAAATATAATACATAGATATAATAAATGTATAGTTTTGCCAGGCTATTCAAAAGGTTTAAAAATGTTCTGAAGATGGGTGAGAAACCTTTGGAAGGGAAGATCTAGTTGGGAGTACCCGCAGCACTGAAAGAAAATGAAGTAGAAGTAAGCAGAAAGAATGTATTAATAGGTAGGTAGTAAAGATGAAGATAAAGAGAAGCAGACGATGGAACGATGGAGAAGAAATGGAAATTTGAATAGAAAACCGTATTGAGGACTCCAGAAAAAAGTACTCGTATTTATAAACATTTAAGCTTGGTGCCTGATTATTCGTAAGGTATTTTAGTGGAAAGGAGAGAACGAAAGTGGCACATAGAGAAGGAAATCAAGCAGAAGAAGAGAAATTGAGACGAGTTGCTTATTGACTTGATTTGTAAGAAGTTGTTGGAATAGAGAGAAGAAAAGCAAGTAGAAGAAAATAAATTGAAAAGAGTAATGAATTATAATTGAAATGATTTGTAAGAAAATTAAGATAACGAAGAAATGACTGCCATATTAGGACTACCAGGTCTACCATATTAATAGAAAGACAGGAGTGACAGAGATAGATCATTGTGTTGTAAATGATTAAAGAGGAAAAGAACAAAACAAAACAAAAAATTAATAGGAGAGGTGACGTACAGAAGAGTCAAGAAAGAAGGGCAAATAACTCGCAAGAAGAGTAGAGATAAAATTGACAAGGAGTACTGAGGTACTTACCTATAGTAGGTAATAGTAGTAAGAAAGTAGAAAAAGGTTGAAGAAGAGAAGATGAAAAAAGGAGAAGGAAAGAAATAGAAAATATTTGAAAGGTACCTGCTCAAGTTGAAAGGAAGAATAGTTAGGCGGTGCCTAGTTTCAAACAAAAATTAATAGGTAAAATATAGAAGAAAGGGTGTTCAAAAATGTCAGGTGAAATAACTTGTTGATAGAACGGAGGTAGGTAATAAAAGAGCACAGTGAATATAAGAGAATTGTACCTACTATTGGTGAAAATAAAATAAGTAAAGGATGAGTTTTAGAAGTAATTTTTTGAATCATATCTTAGAAGAAGAAGAACGGAAAAAGGAGGAACAAAATATAGGAGAAAGAAAAGATGTTTCTATTTCTAAGAGACGTCTTAAACGAGGAGTAGGAGATATATAAAGACCATAAAACAAGTGAATGGCATTTGATTGTAAAGAAATTTGAAGAAGATTGAGGAGTGGATGATAGAGTGAATAGGATAGACATAGAATACAGATATTGAATACTGAAGAGAACAGGATAGAGTATAGGTACATAGTGTTTCCTACACAGCAGAATGACTACGGTAGAGGATATACTTGTGGAAGGTAAACGAGTAGAAAAATTGAGTAGGTAGGTAATATAGGTATCTAGTAATAGAGAAAGACGTAATGCTCAACGTATACCTACTTGTAGATTGCAGATATACGTAGGTACGTGTGGTAAAAAGGTAAAGTATAGAATACAGTGATATAGGAATCAATGCAGATGCTCTCTATTAACAGTAATGTATAAAAGATGTAGGTAACGAATCATGCAAAAATAGACTACCTAGGCTTTTAAAGGAAGATGGAGAGTAGACGAAGAGCTTAGTGAATGTACAATAATTGTACTATTGAAGAAGATAAAAAGAGAAAGGATGAGTTTTACTAGTCACAGAAGAGGAATAGTGAACAGAAAACTGTGGCAAAAATGAGGATAGAGTTTGTAGAGAAGGTAGATGATAGTAGAATTATAAGTAGATATGTAGTTATATAGTAAATGGAAGGGTTGCAAGGAGAAAACAGGAATGGAAAATTGGAATTGGAAAGAGGGAGAGATAGAAGAAGAAATTAAATTGAAAATAAAGCAAGACGATATGCAAGAATAAAATGAAGAAATAGGTAATGAAGGAAGAAATTATAAAAGGGAATACAACAGTAAAGTAAAATGACATAGGAGAAGAAAAAGAAAATATAGAAGGAAAGAAAGAACAAAGAAAAGAAATAAGAGAAGAAACAAGGAAATTAGCAGAGATAAAAATAAGAAAAATAAATAAAAAAATTGTAGAAAGGATAAAATAAAAAGAAAGAAAGAGAGAAAGAAGAAATTAGCAGAAAAGAGAATAAGAGTAAGAAATAATGAAGTTATTAAACTAAAAATGTAGTTAGAGAGAGAAACAAAGAAGGAAATTAGCAGAAATGAGAATAAGAAGAAGAAAGAAAGAATGAAGACATTTGTAGAATAGATTATAGAAAAATAAAGAAAAAGAGAAAGAAGAAATTAGCAGAAAATAGAATAAGAAAAAAAAGCAAGAAGAAATTAGTAGAAGGATAATAGAAAAAGAAAGAAAGAGAGAAAGAAGAAATTAGCAGAAAAGAGAATAAGAAACAGAAAGAAAGAATGAAGAAATTTGTAGAAGAGATAATAGAAAAAGAAAGAAAGAATGAAGAAATTTGTAGAATAGATAATAGAAAAAGAAAGAAAGAATGAAGAAGTTTGTAGAAGAGATAATAGAAAAAGAAAGAGAGAAAGAAGAAATAAGCAGAAAAGAGAACAACAAAAAGAAAGAGACTAAGAAGAAATTAGCAGAAGAGAGAATGAGAGAAAGAAAGAATGAAGAAATTAAGGAGGAAGTTATTAAACTAAACATTTAGACAGAGAGATACAAGATTTTTTTTTTTAGAGACGACAAAAGATAGTATAATAGTAAGAGGTAGGTAGGTATGAGTTGGAAACAGAAAATTGTGAAGGACAGCAAGGAAGTTGAATAGGAATATTGCAGAAGAAAGCGAAAGAAGAAAAAATGAAGAAGAAAAGAAAGAGAAAAAGTAAAGAAATTAAAAAGAGAGCGGAGAAAATAGAGAAAGAAATGAGCAAGAAAACAAGAATGTAGCAATAAAAGAAGATATTATAGGTAATAAAAGAGGAGAAGAAAGAAATAAAGAATGTGTGTGGTTGTAGTATGGTGGCACCATTTTCCTTTATTGAAAGCAAAATTATCGGAGTCTGAATGACATAAGTACACGAAATAAAGAAGAAATCAAGGAAGATATTACTTGTATTATTGGAAAAGTACGAAAGAACGAGTCTGGAGGGCAAAAGCATGAATGCAGGTGCGAGTTTAGAGTGAAGTAAAAGAGCATAGAGTTTAGGAAGTTGATTGGTTAGAGAGGAATGTACAGAGTAGTGACAGGTAAATGGTTAGGTTTATAGAGTATTGATTGAGACTAAAAGTGAATGTGGGCGGAGCCTACCTCATGCAGAAGAAAATTGATTGAATAGTAGATAGGCAAGTATGTACCTCTATAGGAATGAGGTTAATAAGAAAAGCAAGCAAACGCGTTGAATGAGAAGGTAGATAGGATTATTATCACTATAGGAAAAGACTTTGACTTAATTAAACTCCCTTTCTAATAGAGAATGTTGAAATTCAACATGTAGAAAGAAATAATATAGAGGATGCAACTAAAATGAAAATAAATTAGTGTTACGAATTTTTGAAGAATAGATGGGAATAGGAATAGATGTAGATTTTAAAACGAAGTTGGAGAAGTGGAATATAAGTAGGTAGTAAAAAAGATAATGGTATAGACATAGGTAAGTAAACACATACATTGAGGAAATATCATAGGATTATTATAGCTGAAATCTAGTGAAATGGAAAAATTATAGAGGAATTAAAGAAGAATTATAGAGCAAATGGAAAAATTTGTAAAGAAGGGTGGAGGTTGAGATAGAACGGAGATAGTATCATCCTGTGGAATTTTGGAATAGGGATAGGTAGTTAATAAAGATAGATTAAGAAATAATGATGTAGGTACATATAAAAAGATGAAGTAGGTACCTACCCAAGTGTAATAAATGATACTGAAGATGTGTTGAAAACCATATTGGAAAAATACAAATGGTAGAGCAGGTAGAAATATTAGGTAATTAGAGAGGGAATGTGGCAATTATATAATAGATATAGGAAGATGAAAACAAAAGTAGGTACCAATTCGAATAGTTGGTAGGGGTGGAATCGTTAAAAAACAAAGTAGAGGAGGAACGAGGCTGGAGAGTAGAAGAAGAGAAAAAAGAAGAATAAAAAAAGAAGAAGAAAATTAATATAAAATGGTAGAGTAGAAATATTGATTAGAGAAGAAAGGTAAAAGTTATGGGTATGTACCGACAAATAGAGATATGAAGATGAGAACAAACGTATTAGAATAGATAGTGAAGTAAAGGGGAATAAAATATAAAAAATGTAGAGGAGGAATGTCGATAGAGAATAAAAGAAGAGAAACGAATTTACTTCAAGGCTTAACTAAAGGAAGAATAAATCGAAATGAAGAATAAATTTGAGAGTGTAATGAAGTCGAACATAGGGTAGAATGGAGAGTAGAATATAATAGAGTTGAAGAATGGGTCAGAAGAAGGTATATTTATCATGAACGGGTATGAAATAACGGAAGAATATAATGTTAGCAGCGGGTGAAAATTCATGTTGAGTGGGAATAACAAATTGGTACCTAATAATATGAATTGATGGGATAGAAGATAGAAAAAATGATAATAATTTGGAATAAACAGCTACGAAATGTTGAAAAATGATCGGGGGGTCTAAACCCATATTAATAAGTTGGTATGAAGAGTTTTCTCATACTGAAGTACAATAATTATCTCTATTACCATTATACCTACTCAAGTTGTAAGAAAATAAATTGGAGGAAAATATGGTTGAGTACCAATATAAAAGAGAGAAGAAAAAGGGTGTTTAGTTCCAAATATTATTGAATGCACTCAGAGGTGAGACGTACAGTTTTCAATAGAATATCAAACGAGAAATCGCATGCACTAAAGAGGTACCATACAATAGTTAGGTCAGGTATTATTCGAAAGGGAGATAGTAATTTTGTACATTGAGAATAGATACTGCTATTTCATTTTCGTATTGATTTCCTTCTTCGCCTTACAGCCTTACAAAAGAGACTAGACAACAAACCATGAGACAGACAAGAAGAAATTATAAAACAGGCACCAAAAAGAGTAGACTAATATTAAACGCTAATTGTTAGAGAGGTACTTCTATAACACTACTAATGATAAGCATGATATGAAAGAATAAGTGTAGAATTTTCAAAAATAGGAGTACAGGAAGAATAAATTGCCAAGCATTGTACGTACAGCTATATACATAATGCAATGGACATTATTTATTTCACTATTCTAACGAGAACAATGTTAATAATAATTTTAATCCGGTCAAAAATTGTGTTAATATTGATAAGTTCACCAAAGATAATATTGCAGTTTCTTGTAATTGTATATTTTTCCAATGTGCGTTTTCTGAGTTACTTAGGTATCTATAAAAGTTAAGTAGGTTCTACACTTCAATAAGAATAGAAAAAGTTTATTAAAATTCATCTTGCAGCCATGCGTCTTAAAGCCCTTTACATGCCTTAAGAGTGAATATATTTCTATTTATTGTTATAGAAGAAAAAAAGCTCTGTGGCTATTGAAATGAAAATGGTGTGGGTAGATACCCAGTAAACAGTAAAGAATAACACAACATGCAAGATAAGGTGGACGACCGAAAAGATAATATAATGCGAAAAAATTAAGGCAGTTACGCGTTAATTTTTAGGCAACAATTATCTTTGGATTAATCGGATCCCACATCGGAAACCCCATTGCCGAATTAACAAGAAATTGGAGATTTAGAACGGAATCACAAACACATCGAAGGAATGTTAAATGTATAGTGAAGTACAGAAGATGAAAAAAGGAGGCAAAACACACGGTGAAAGTTAGGAAAAAAAATTGACATCGCATAACATTCAGCAAGAGGTTTTCTTTACACAATCAACTACGAGTGAAGAGGAAGTACCTTATTGGCTAAGAAGAGGTTTGAACACAACATAGAGAGATAGGTACATGAACAAGCGAGATTCAGATAGTGGTCAAGGAAAAAGCAGGAAAAAATTGAGTCAAAAGGTGAAATTGCTAATGAAGTGAAAGATAGTTGACTAGAGAAGACGAAATTACGTTTGTGAGAGGCGTTTTAATGTACAGAGTGATATAGAGTGAAAATACACTGTTTAAACAAAAATTTCGACAATCACAGTATTTTCAAAATAAACAAATAAAAATCAACAATGACGATGATCTTCAGAGGTAAAAAAAAAATCAACAAGATATTCAAAACATGCGACAGAATAAAGAAGAACTTGAAAGACATGCGGATCATTAGAAGAGGAATGTATTAGTAGAAAGGAAAGAATACAGTTGAAAGATGAAACAACAGCATGCAGTGAGTAGGAAATCGAAAATGTTAGCGAAGACAGAGTTAGCAGAAATTCGAAGAAATTTTGTTAAGAGATGTTTCCATTATGTTGAGTAAATCATGGCATCCAATAGCATCCATTGTAGGTACCTATATTTTTGATGGCCATATTTCTCAAAATAATGGAGACACTGAAAGATAACAGATTTCGGAGAAAGAGACAAAATCGACATTTTGGAAAAGGATGGAAACTCTAGTGAGAAACGGCCATTCCTAATAAAAAACGCGAAAGACTGGAATTTTTGAAATTTCGGCAGTATTATCCCGTACAAAGCGTGTATTGGATAAAAACCATGGAAATGTCAATATTGCTGCATGTTTTCCGGAAAACAAGAGAAACCTACAATAATTTATCGATATTGCCGGATGGTGATAAATTGCAAGTTGTTGTAATAGACGTAGGAAACGTGAGCAAGACGCGTAGGCTTTGACTATAGATAACCCATACTTGGTCGTCGGTTATTTATTGTCAAAGGGCATATTCACGGAAATGAGCTGATGAAAAGTTGGTAAGCAAGGGCTTTCGCGTCGGAACGAGTTGAGCAATATAAAAGACAATTTTATTTAAAAAGATAGTTCTAACGTAGATATTGAAAACAGTACAAAAATATCGCGGAAACTGCCAGATTTTATGAGAACATTGGAGACGATTTGATTATAATTTTCCGGCCGTTTTTAAATTTGGGGTTAAATGGAGCTGAAACTGGACATTAGAGGACTCAAGGCTCAAAGGACGGGGATTTAGGATTTTTTGTTCAAAATCAACTGCAATAATTTTGTCATTCGAGGGGATTTTTTTCTCGTTTCGGGTTATTTTTTGGCGATTCTGAAGGCGGTGAAGGTGGTGGATGGGATGGGTTCTGGGGCCAGAGTTCCTTCTTTGAGCCAGAGTCCGGTTTGGTCGCCGACATTCAGCTCAAGGAGGATTTGATTGGAGCCGCCACTGCTATGAGGGCCGCCTGCCGCCAGCACGTCTTTCCAGTCCTCGGAGTTCGTCCTTTTCCTCAGTACGACCCTGGAAAAGACAAAGGTTTCGAATTGATTTCTCGAATAGTGACCATACAGATTGAAACGTGAACATGGAAATAGATAATGTATCTACGCCAAAAATAATAGTGGTCGAACTAGAATAGTTAACAATTTAGAAGGGTTAAAAATACAAAAAATAGGCTGTATTTAAATTAGGCATATTTTTGGAAATTGGACAGATTATAGTGACATAGTTTTTGATTTTCGATTGGAAATAGTTGGTATTTGAGACTCAATCGATTTCAACAGGTCTCCAGTCATCTTCGCTTGAATTGTTGCTCTCCCAGATATTGGCTGACGATCATTCAGTTCAATCAACGTGGAATGAAGTTCTTACATACTTATTGAAGAGTATCTACTTAGGTACCTGCTTCAACAGAGCATGGAGCAATTGACGAGGAGATATTTTAACTTGAGGAAACTATTTATATTTTTACTTACAGGTCCAGAATTTATTACGAATAGAATTGAAGTCAAGATTTTTCCTACGAACCTACAACAAAACTGAATACAGTTAAATATGGAGTGGCATCAGATAGTTATGGTCTTCTATCTTACAGTAACTACTCTCACACGCACTTAGAATGTTCGTGTTTCAGTCTAATATCGATCAGGAGATAGCAACACGTATGTGAAATTTCAATGAGGTAGCAATCTCAACTGAACGGGTCGGAGTAGGGGCAGCAGCATACGCCTTAGCACTGAACAAAAGTTACAAGAATTCAAGAGACCCCAGAATAGTAGGAATTTATGAGATATAATACCTACTTTAACTATAGCGTTTACTACGTCCCTACTTGATAGTGTCAGTAAAGCCTTGTAAAATCAAAGGGTAGAGGTATCTTGAAAGGATGGTTCTCAACCATGTACATTAGTGGAACATAGGCAGGCTAACTTGGTTTTCAAGGGCACTGGAAGCTCTAATAAGAAGCTGCAGGTTAAAGTTACCATAGCAAGAGTTTTCAGTAGGTACCTACGTACATAGAGATGAATTACATAAGAATCATTTTTTACATCGAGATCATTTTTTCAACTCGCTAGTAATGTAACGTATAAATACTTATTGCCGAAAGTAAACAAAACATGCAATTGTCTCTTCTACAACTCTCTGTCTCTTCTATTCTATGAGTTGCAACTCATAAGCTAGATTCTTAACACATGACTTTGGGTGTTTGGGAGATTAGGGTGTTCAAAATACCATTCTCACCAACTCATTATTCCCGTACGATTTCACTGAGCTACTTTGCTGATCGCGCCGCATCACTTTCGGTGCGGCACCCGACTGGGGAAAGCTTATTAGAAAAGAATGCCATCAGAGAGTCATCCTTTCTTTTCAAAAATTACCGTCACATTCAGAAGTGATGGAACTGCCAGTTCCAAACTGGTTCCGTCCGCAGCTGTGAAATCTGTCGTAGGGCCATCAAAGTGTAAAATCACAAGTTCGTACCATAGTTTATATTTCCCCAACAATTTTTCCAAGTTTGTTATTGGTAAGTGGTGATTCCACCGTTAAACTCCGAGGAAGGGACTTCTATGTAAATAAACCCACTTTTTTTGGTAAATGGGAGTGTTAGTTAGGGTATAGATAGGTAGGTACCTATTTTACAACACATTATTATAAAATACTCTTACTAAATAGCCATCACGCCTATGAAAAATCCAAAAACCATCCGAAGATTAAATCTCAAAATTAAAAACACCACTAACAACTTGAAACATCAACTTTAGATAGTCAAATAGCTCTATATCCTAAACAACACAGAAACGGCGAGTCTTTTAAGTTTCTTAGGGTCGCATGTGTAATGTCTACAAGTCCAATAACTTATTAATTAGTTTCAGTAATCAGATAATGATAAACTGTGTGTAAGTGCATCCATAAATAACTCGTAGACAGCAAAGAAACGAACAAACTGATACATAAGTAGGTACGAAGTAGAGCGACTTGGTGGACACCACCCCATGCCGAGCTTCATCATAGTTGATCATTTTATTATATTAAAACACATTTAACAGGCAAAAAACAGGAACCCAGGAAACGCCATGAATTGCACCAGGAAAGCCTCACTTTTAATCTAATTACATCGTTAAAAAAGTATCCCTGACAGGGAGATTCGAAGACTTTCTCTATTTATTCTAGACACACAGGTATCTACGTCATTGAAATCAGATTTATAGAGTAATGCAATTCAAGGGTTGAAACACACCATATATCATCAGCTGTTGGCTTTCGATGGAAAGAGAAAGTTCCTTCTGACATATTGGAAGCAGCGGAGCCCGCATAATCTGCATCTCTACTCGGTGACTGGGATAGGTACAGGTACCTACTGGATGGTGGGAAGACTTTCCCCCGTTCCTCAGCGGCCATTACCCTTTTGACACTCGATCATCGATCTCCCAGAAATCTAATCCGTAATCTAATCTAATCCGTAAAGCAATATCGAGACTTCAACGAAAATAATGTTGATTTTTTCGGTTATTATAGTCTGACAAAGCTTTGATGTAGTCGTACGAAGCAGAAAACGCCGTATTCTTCATTTCATATTTATGTATGTAGTTCAAAGGAGAAGGATAAATATGAAATATCCATAAATTGACTTCAATTCTTCGAAGCGATCGCGGAGGGGATTTATAGGTGTACCTACGTACCTACTATATTTTCCGTCGTACTTCGAAGAGCTGAATCAATATGAAATGAGAAACCTGTACTATATTATGAGGCTCATGGCAAGCATTTCATCAAAATCCGATCGTAGTGTTAGAACAAACGCAGTTTTGCCTCGAGAAAGCTTTTTTATGACTTCAATTTTTCCTTTTCCTCCGCCGCCTGAACGAAATTTATTCCCGCTCATCATCTTCACTCTGCATATTAAACGAAGGAGCGGCGGTATTTTCATTTTAAGTTTTATCAATTGACTTGGACGGAATCCATAATTGGAAGAATTATGAATAACTGTCGTTGCTTAAAGAAAATGCAAAATAGAACTGGTAACCAAATTCTCTGATTCAATAGGTTCTGAAAGAACGCTATCCCAGACCATTGAGTCAACTTGATCAATTCCTTGTGATTTCAGCTTCGATGTCAGTTCGATTGTTTTTCGGAATACTTAGTTTGCATTTCGAAACGGAATATCGGCGAATCCTGGTTGTTCGGGGAACCTGGTCTGAGGGGTGGTGAGGAAATTCATAAGCTCTTATTTGCTCTCCAAATTTGTACTTAACCGTGTAGTAAGTATACCTATGCTTTTGACAGATACTAGTAGGTTCACTTTATGAAGATACGATTTTATTTATAATATATACAAAACAATTTTAGCAAGGAAACCCGGTTTTGTGCCAAGCAGTTGAACGATATAAAGTTTGGATCCTATAAAGCGTTGGGTTCGTGGGCTTTGTTATATAACGTAAAAGTTTGACAGTACAGTATACAAAATCGTCGTGAAGAACATAACATGCACGAACCAGGTAATAACCGCGGTTACTAAGCTGAAAACTTAGCCAAGATAAATGTTATTGCTTTCTACAAGGGAATTTAGGTTGTTCGTGATTCGCAGAGGGGGCGTCTGGGAAGAGCAAAATTAGAGGGAAAACTTTCGAAAAGGTCACGGTCCCTTTTGGTATTTTAGTCACGTTAGAGACTGACGATGGATGGAAAGCAAACCGCGAACAAGGGTTACCTACGTGGTTTCTTGGTATTTTTGTTCAGTGCGATTCGGATATTCTCTCTATTAGTAGTGATGGAAAAATTGAAACAAATTTAAACGAACCTTGGTATACCAAAGGTATACCTTTAGAAAATTTGTGGTAGGTAACTACAGTGATTTAAGTTCACGGTTCTCTATTGAAATAGTCTTAAGTTGTTGATTTGCTCAAACGGAATAATACTATTCGATCGAGAACTAGAACAGAAAACAGATAGATGAATGGGAACTTCAATCAAAATTAAATCAACAACCGAAATTTTCACGAAGTGGATACCTAGTATGCTATTACCAATGATTTAGTCTCCTATCTCAGTGGACAGAGCTGATAGGTAGTCATTCTAAGGATTCGTAATGAGCATCGATAATTTTCGGGCAACTAAAGTAACAGGATGGAAGGTCTCATTTTGGAAAGATCAAATCAATTCAAAACAATTACCTAAGAATGAATCTGGC
The DNA here is from genome assembly GCA_030264115.1 of Lygus lineolaris. Lineage (NCBI taxonomy): Eukaryota > Metazoa > Arthropoda > Insecta > Hemiptera > Miridae > Lygus > Lygus lineolaris. Next base: position 4,517,377 of record JAEMON010000011.1, read on the forward strand.
ACGTATTTACATAATATAATGGGGATGCTTGTTTTAACAAAATTTGCCTGGTTATGCCATCCAAATGTGATTTTTTTCTAGGGCTCTGCACCTTATAAACTTAACCACCTCAAGCTATATTACATGTGTGTCCGTCTGTTATGCAGTCAGGCCCAAACGGTTGAACGGTTTTCGTATACCTAGTTTCTTCCTACGTGCTTTCAAAACAACGGTGTGCCAAATAGACTACTCGGATTCCTTCGCAATGGTGGTTGTTTGCGGTCGTTACGGTAGTCTGTTTTGATGTTCATGTTGAAATGGTGTTATACACTTCGGATACTCTGAGGAAGAAACTGTGGTCGTATCCATCTCCTGCCCTAACATCATCAGTAACAATTATAGGTATTGGTAAGTATACAATAATTGTAGAGGATTGAAACAATAGAATACAAAGAAATGAATGTAGGAAGACCAGGCAACAGCCGCCCTTGTTCCTCGATACTGCGAGCTAGTCGCTTTTGTACTGCGGTTTGCCTTGATCTAATTGAATCTTTATGGAACACGGTGCGGCCTAATGCTCAGGGTTGCGAAAGGAGAAACCAGAAGCCTGCTAGCTCACTATTTGCACTGCCCATAGCCCACTGCTCCAAGCTCAAGCCAGTTCACCTGTACAAGGAAAGTGGAATAGGTTCCAACCTGGAAGTTTCCATTAAATCAAAGCTCCACGATAGAAGGGCAAAGGCATGAGAGAGAAGGATGGCAGAGTCGGGGAAGTTTGTATTTAGCGTTTCGACCACTTCTGGAATATCCCAGTTGCTTTCTCTGTTTGCCACTGTAGATAGCAGAGGTTTGCTCGGTCGCAGAGCTATTAAACGATCGCTATTTGGCCCGTTGCGAGTTTACCTGGCGATAAAACGCTATCAAAGGTGTGATTTACCCAACTTCCAGTCCGCGGAACTTGCTCAACTAATAACGATGATACGTTGGTATATTTATTCATAAACCGAGGAAGCATGGAGCTACCCAGAGCTGGAAGGTAATAATTGAAACTAAATAACTAGGTACCAAACCCGTTCCAATGTGTTTGGTCTCGCAAAGGTTCACTTGAATAGTGAAGGAATACGTTATTACCCGACCCCACATGCAGAATAAATACACAATTCCCTAGGAAATACTCTGGGAAACATTACATTTTTTTTAATTTGAAATAATTTATTGTTAGGTACGCTTCTAGATTGGTTTGTGAAGTTTTAAATACGTACCCACATGTTTATTGAAAAGTGGAACAAAAAATTCACAAGTTTTTATGAACATTCAGTAAAACGATAAAAATGGACTAGTAACTACTTTTCACACCCACGCGCGGAATAAAATATTGAAGTTTCCAGGAATGAGCTCAGGGTAAGGGGCTGAGCTACCCTACCATCAAGACTTGCAGGTCGTGCATTTTTAGCATCCCTAACCAATTACACATACGGGCCAAAAGCCAAAAGAAAATTGTGTTTTACATAGTTCATCACAAACACATAGGTTGTTGCCATCAACTGGGCTCTTCTCAAGTCTAAAACCCGACTTTTTCCTACTATACTTCAACACAATATCTAATACTAATTGATACTAACATAAAACTCAGGACCAATTAGAACAATTACGTTCTGAATAGTAATTAGATACCTTATCTAAGTATGTGCTATAATCAAAACTTTGTCTAATCAATGTATATGCTCATTGTTGTTGATTGTGCCGGCCGTAACAATGGTGTGAAACCACATATGGTCGGTACTAGGCCCAAGGTGGTAGAAAAACAATCGTATTCCATCATCTTTCTATAATGACGATTCGGAAATACGTGCGCCATTTTCAAAATTGGAACAATATTCTTGAACATTTAAGTCGTCCAGTCCTTCAAGCGTCTATTTAACTACCGATCAGGTTACACAAGTGGTTGCTGGTCATAAGGTGCGCTGACAAAAAATACGATATTAGGTAAATTTGAATTGGCTGCTTGGCTGCCACTCCTTTATTTAAAAGGAAACTGCTGCGCAAATGAGTAACATCCACATTTTTTACACCCTATCTACAAACAATCTGAAGGGAGGTGCAACTCTTACGAGAAACTCCTAAACTCTACTAAGAAAAGTCGGAAGTAAGTAACAAAAAGGAATAATACGAATAATAGGAATAATTTCACGAGAATAACCGCCTCTGGTACGTCATTGAAGAGATGTTGCAACATATAAACAATGCCTCTTTTCCCAACTATTTTCAATCAATTTGACTTCAGATTATCATTATCAACATACACAGCTTAGATGCAGTAAGTTTGACAATGTTGACAAGAATACCCGTATTATTTTAGCGAATTTTCGATGATGGCTTCAAAATGGCTTCAAAATTTAAATAATGCAAATTTTTGAATATTTCCTTCAAGGAAATCCGTTTTAGACCATTCTAAAACGATTCCAATTCTAAGATGATGGGTGAGTTCGTTGGCCAGAATTTTTGGCCTACTCCAAGGGTTCAAATTTTGAAAATTTGGAGTCAAGAATCGCTAAAAATGCATTTTTTAGGTTTTGTTTGTGTACATTACCATCTTAAACATAGGAACATAGGCTATATTCGAAATCAGCGTGAAATGTCCTATTAAAATCACCCGCCAAATCGGTTAAAATGATTCTTTGAAAATTCGCTCATCAACTCATGCTGCATGAATGGGACTTTTTTTACTTTAGATACTTCACATTGCACGGAGAGTTAAAACAACTCCATAAACTGTAGTATAGAACAGCCTTCGTCGAGTAATGGTTGGAATAACAGGCTGTATTGGCGAAGGTCGTGAGTTGATCTGAGGTAGTTTCCAGTGAGTAGGTACTGATCAAATGTGCTTTCTGACGATAAACTATATACAATTATAGGAACCTAGCTATAATCATAATCCAACTGACTAGTATAAAATGTTACAGTATTATTACCTATTGTCAACCTGAACTCCTGTAGTATAAAATTCAAAGCACCCGGTCAGGCAGTAGGTTGTGGGTATAATTCTCAACTTCTAACCCGCGTGAAGTAGCGTTACCAAGGTTGGTGACCGGGCCTTTCTGTTTGTAATCCTCACAAGCACCCGGTCAAGCACGAAATCCGCCTAGGAATCGTAAGAGAAGTTTGGGGGAAGAGGGTTATTCACACTTAGATAACAACTTTAATGGATGGGATTCCGTTTCCCAAGCCAGTGGAACCTTCTGCGATAAGAGCTCGCGGTAGCAGCTGTTATGCTGCTCGGCCGCCTCCCATTATGAGCGCTCAAATAAACATCGCTTGATTACGGTCACGGGAAACGCCGGACTTGTAAACAGGGGCACTTTACAGGGCTATCGTAGAGATAAGACGTGGTATCGTCTGGTAATTTTAGTGTTTCCAAATATTGTTGGAGCATTTATTGACAAGGGACACACATATTTGGATTTTGTCAGTTATCCTTTATCATACTATATATGCGTCTTAGGAGGTCATAACCAGCCCTGTTGAGAGAGGGG
>JAEMON010000011.1:4564594-4579927 GCA_030264115.1 Lygus lineolaris
CCGCAATTACCTAACGTTAAAGCCAACTGAGATAGGTTTTCCGGGGTTCGGAGTGTGGTGTATTTTGTAAGAGGATATATATGGATTGAAATTCTTGTAACATTATATTTATGTACGGTATCTTGGGTAAAATATATTTATGGTAGAAAATCGATAGGTGGAGATTTATGTAAATGGTGGTTGTTTATAATGAGGTTATAAGTATCTCATAAATGACATACCTAAGCATTAATTGCTCTGCAAATTCCAGTGATCGCTGCTGAAAAAAATTCCCTGGAATTACTGAAGTAAGTACACGGCAGTAACCCGCGTTAGAGTGACCTACAACAATCGGTTTAGTTTTGGGTTTCCCAACGGCCTTCGACACCTCCTGTTTCCGCGGTAGACGCAGTCACCTGTCAAACCGCTGAAAAGCCTTTTTGATCTCGCCGAGTTTCGCTTTTGTCAACTCGCCGACGCGTTTGAATTGAAATTTGCCATGCTGGAGTACCGAACGAAGTAAATATGCGACGCTGAACGGTAAACTTCGTCCTACAAAAACGGCGAAAGTTGAGCGATATCGATAAGGGATGATGAGGCGTAAAGAGTAAACACAGACGCATGATTTGGAAAGCTGAATACATTGCCGTGACAACGGAAAATTACATAATGTCAATATTATTGTGGCTGAACCGCGGGACTCAAGGCGCTCTAGACCACAAACTCACATGACTTAGCAAGCAGTGATTCGTTGCGGTCGTAATGCGGTTCGTTGCGAAACTTAGTAGATAACTCCGAGTGATTCTGGCTTTCATTAGGACTATTTTATGGCGAGCGATTACGTGTAGGAAATTGATGGTTTCTAATGATTGGTTTGATGACGGAGGTCACTTTTCGAGCTCTCTTAAGATAAGACTTTCTAACACTTATTGAGGACAAGGAAGTCATAATTATTAAGCCTATCATGCAAGGCTGCTGGTCGGATTAAAAAAAAGTTAGATCTTGTTCGTCATATTTTATGCGTTCCTTTTGTGAAAAAATGAGAATCCTTCCTACATGTAGGGCGTTCAATTCAAAACGATTTTGCTGTCATAAGCAATCTTGAGAACATAGGACTTCTGCAGAAAAATAGGACTCACGTTTTCAACTTCGACCTTCATAATTTGGGTTTTGTAATTCATAACTTCAGGAAGAATAATGATTTTTCTTAGGAATTTCTCCATCAACCTTCTTTTTACCCTTCCACGGGAAAACGCCAACTTTTCATACCGTTCCTCCTACACGACCGAAAATTTCCTTGCAAAGGGCGTTCTATTAGGGTGGAAGATGAATTACCTCCTCAGAGCGAGCGTGCTCCTACATCCGCTCCAAAGTGAATTATGTTCTTATGAAGGCGATTCAACGTGAAGTTGCTGGGAGTAGGTAGACCTGCTTCTCGGAGGTACGGGGAAACCTGCACCTACCAACGTGTTTCAGGGAACAATAATGCTCTTACTTATATACCTATCCGTACCAAAATTATATAGCTCGAACAATAGGCAGGGCCCCGGGGATAATGTCTCGTAAGGCCCCACACCAATGCAACAGAAAATGGGGCAAAATTTTGTCCAGTCGCATAATATTTCTTATGAGGGATAATAACAATCGCACCCGAATCCATATTGAGCTCTTTTATAAAAAGGAAATTTTTAGTTTGCATAATAACCGTAAAAATAGGGCACGGACCCCGGGGATGGTTAGAATGGTCTGAAACGGATTTCCAAAAAGAAAATTTTCAAAAATTTGCATTATTTGAATTTTGGAGCCATTGCAATCGCTTCATTTTCTTCGAAAATTTGCTAAAATACTAAATTGTATATAGTCCATTCAGATATTAACCAGTAAAGTAAAAGTCTAAGTTACAATTTCATCAGGATTCGGAAAATATCCTGCTCACAAAGCTTTTGTTTTCCAAACATCATCAGTGCTCAAAGACGAATTATACCGTCCGTGAATGCCATGCATTGACATCCACATGACTTGGACCCGAAGAGTGTTGAACGGTTGACATTTAGACATTTAGAACATCAAGTAAACCATAAACAACCAAGAAGTTTCTGCCAGAGTGAGACTCTATTCCTCATCTATTGACTCATCTAAGCGGGTGCTTCGGTCGTCACGATGCAGTTACGATTTTCAACACTAATTTTCACACGAATTCAACTGGACAGGAGTGCCCTACAAATTACAAACATAATGGCGTCCACTAAAAATTGCAACAGTCGCTTATGAGGAAGTACCCGCCTACCAGCGAAAATAATGAGGAAACTGCCTTCATCAAGGGGTTCCCGGGTAATTAACGCGGAGCCATATTTAGGATTTTTCACCTTCAGGCTCGAAGAATGAGGATTTCCTTGAGAAGAACACCGGAAAATTAGAGGAACGGAGAAATGAGCCGGCTTGAATACTTGTTAAATTACTATTCATACAAAATAATAACTGGTTATTATTAGGTAGTGTTGGAACTTAAAACACTTAACTTAACCTAACTTATAAACACGAATAATGCATCAGATTGGAATATTTTATTATTACAAAAATTGAACACTCAACCCTAAAAGTCGATGGATTCTTCAATTGCCAGGTATTTCGAAACCCCACGAGTTCAATAAAAAAAAATTTTTTACGCCCATAATAGTGGATTCCTACTTATAATACATTCCTACTCATAATGTATTTGCCCCATTGATTTTCATAAAGCAAAATCATAGCTTCTACGCTCGATCATATTAATTTTCTGGTCGATTTTACAGTTTGTTGTACCTATTCTTGAAACTGATTTTTAGTTTCCCAACAAAATGATAGTTTTTATGACAAATTGAAATAAATTAACGGTAGGAGGCTTCAAACGGAGTATGTCGGCCCTTTCCCCAGCTGGGGATAGGAAAGAACAATTTAATTTTATTATGTACCTCTGATAGCAACCAATTTCATTACTCTTCTCATAAACCATCGCAGTGAAATTACTTAAGAGATAATTAAGAGTTAAGACAATATTACGGACTCGTATATAATTCAGATGAAATATCAAAACTAAAAATATGGGAAAATTCTTTCAGCGAGGAGCCCTTGGGGTGATGCTAATGGAATAATAACAACTTAAATGTAATCCACCTGAGCTTCACAAAATATTATGGTGTTCTCGACTTATAAATCATAGAGAGGTAGGTACTAGGTACCCAGTGAATAATGTCCGTGTTGTTTTATTTTGTCAGCCTTTGTAAGTATTACTCTCATTCACGCTGGATGAAACTCGACAGAACAAAACCACATCAAAACGTGCAGCCGAATACCATCACATCGTATTGTCGTTGGGTTCTAAATGTTCTATGTAATGTCGTGTGGCTTAGAATATAGAGACTTCTTCAAACAAGCAGATACATGTTTATGACATCACGTTCCCAACGGAGAGCATCATTCAGAGAACATAGTTGCCGTGCGTTTATCTGACCAAAATATAGCACGCAAATTCATCTAACCGATAAGGGGTTTTGGGATTTCATAATTTTCAGTTCGCAGGAATAGTTTGGACGGTGGTCGTGTTTAACAATCAAAATTCAACAATAAGAGAAACTCAAACAGTCAACGAATGCCTTTGGACTTCTAGATATTGCTACAACCGATACCACTCCTAAAACTTTTGAAATCACTGGCCCAATTTCGAGAGATTCGTTGCAATAAACTCCTCTTTGTAATACCAAGTCGTTGGAAGCTTCTTAGGTGCAGTTCGGCTGTCAAACAGACAACCACACAATTTGTTGTCCTTGGTAAAGGTTGACCTTTAAAGGTTATCTCGATAATTTATTATTCAACGGGGGTTCTTGCACAGGGGCGCCCTTCTTGATACAATTTTTTCGTGAAAACGGATCTCGGGGATCGAAATCAGAGGGTTCTTTTTATGGGATTGCCGAAGGGGAGAGGATTGGCTCTGGTTAGGATTGGGAAATGGCGATAGTCAGGGTGGAGGTTGAGACTTTTAATTCCAGGGTGGGATCGGGCTGAGCCACGAAGAAGGAATAGCCTGGTCGGCCTTGGAACTCCGTTACAGAGTTGACTCCGTTAGGGAGCCTTCAGATTGAACATTGTGCGTCTGGATGGCTTTTTATGACGAGGAGAGCGACCTTTGGCATTTGGGATAGTAAAAGGCAGAGCCGGTGATCTCAATGACCATCGAGCGGATCATTGGAATGGTGATCTGCCATCCAGCAATGATAATTCAACTCCTGAAGAATTCCTGGATTCACACCTTCTCTCTAATGAAAACGAATTGCCTACTACAGGCATCTAAGTAATTCGTGTACGACCACCGCGGGTTACCCATTACCAATGACTCACATTTAACAATATCGTCTGGGAACCTATAATTTAGCTACCGATCCATCTAACAGTTTGAATAGCTGGAACATGCAAGAAGTCTTCACCCTAGGTGCTCACAATCTTTCAAACGTTCCTACACCTAATACCCGTCTTTTGCCCACATATGAACGTGCATCGTGCCAAAAATGGAGGAACCAGGACCGGCCAACAGGAATTCAAATAAAGCTTATTCCTTCATTATTCAATTTATGCAACTGCAGTACCGCCCCATCAATTTATTTTCTATGTTGTAAAACGCTGACGAGACATCTAGTTGTCTCATTACTGCCATAGGGGCGGTAATGCTAATGCCATTACCATCCATTTACCCCACCTACTGGCCCTCAAAAGCAATTATGCAAAGAGGCGCTTGAATACCTAATCTACCGAATACCCTTATTATCACAAATCCCAAATTGAATCCCGACCACAATCATACGATAATAACCATGTAGTCGACTGTATTCTACCAAAAACGCAGGATAATCCTTTGTGTTGAGGGTTTCGTTCAAGGATACAAGCGGGAATGGCTCTTCTATAACTACTGAGTTGCTTATAGAACAATAGTTTTATCATATTTTTTGATACGTTTTTAAAATGGAACGTTCACCAAACGTTCACCTCCAACTTGCTCACAATCATTGTATCAGTTCACGGTGAGTAGGAAGGTGCAATGTAGTTAGGTACTCTTGAGATTTGGAGGTTTTCTGGTTATGATTCCATATTGCTTCATTGTCAGCTCTCCTGCTGAAGGTTTTACTGTCTTCATCCAGTTTGTAATTGGTTCAACTTCCCTTTATTGGTTTATTGGTGATTGGTTTCCTTTATTTAGTTAGTTTCCTCAGCGAACTGGAATGGAGCGTGATTTATGTTAGGTTATTGCCACAAGTGTGTCAACAGTAACCCGCAATGACTGCACAAATTACGTCATGGACATGCTGGTGCAACTTCCAGCGGCTGTTGCCGGCCAAGATTTGCGCTGAACTTTATTTTGTACACCTCTTTGTGTTTTGAAAATAGTATGTTATTTTTTTCCATTCTTTACAACTATGTTGTGTTAGTAGCAATAAAATTAACCGGTTTTGTTATTTCCAGGAACTGATTTTATTACTTAATATTCCAACCCCTCACTTTGAACTTCTCGAGTCAGTCAATATGAGAAGATTTTGACATTTTGATAGCGGTTGCTAAAAAACCTTGAATTTGACTGGGAAAAAACTGAATTTGATTGGGAAAACCCCAAATTTTATTTGGAAAAAACTAAATTTGACTGTGAAACAGCTAAATTTGATTGGGAGAAAACTGAATTTGATTGGGAAAAAACTAAATTTGGTTGAGAAAAAACTAAATTTGACTTTGAAATGCTATAAGTAAAGTAATATCCAGAGATGATTAGAACTCAATAATATTCTTTTCAATGATATTCTTTGTTGATAATTTCAAAATGCTGCTAATGATTAGGTACCAATACAACGGTTAATTCTTCATATTAATTCTGAAAATTGGTACCTAGTTGTTTTGTGCAATAAATTGCTAGTTGAAGGATAAAAACCGACATATATTTAATTTTATTTTTTCAGCTTTCTTTCAACTTTTAATGTAGTCAAATGAAATTGGATTGAAATAGGACCACCATGGGTACACCATAGGAGAGCACAAACAAACATGACCAGGTCAATTGATTGCCAGATTGATACACAAATTATGGCAGTACAGACATTAAAAAAAAAGAAAGATTGATCAATCAAAGAATGGTGACTAGCTTCATGGGAAAATGTGAAATAAGGGTTAGTAGCAGAGGTGCACGTAGGTATTACGTCACTCTTCACGGGTGGAGTCGTGTGATCCCGCAAATCCTTTTATCTTCAAGTGCAGCCCAGCAATATTCGTCACCTCAAAGGAGGGTTTCAGACGGTGTTACTGTCAGAAGAGCGATCCTATTAATTGTGTTCCGCGGTGAAAAACGAGAGCTTATACTTAGTAAAGTGTTTCCGTAGAAATGGATGCTCTCGCTGAGAGGACGTGAGAGGATTCGGTGTTTTTCTATAAGCCTGGAGAAGACGAGGTGATAATATCGTCAGGAACGTTGATAAATAAGAGACGGCTCAGTTTCCAAGTGGTGGACAGGATTAAAAGGGTTTTCGTCCTTTCCTTGCCAAGTATTACAGGTACTCTTGCTCATATTTTTTATAGACCAGCGGTATGAATCACACCGAAAACGTAGTAAGAGCTGCAATAATCTTTTACTACTTGTGAAAAACAGAGTATAAGCAACAACATAACGCAATTATTATTATTACTAACAATAATTTCCGTCGTTGGTTCAAGTGTTTGTTTGTGACTATTTGCAGTCTCTCTAACTGAACGGATTTGCACGGGGTTTTTCGCGTTAGATTCCTGGCGGTTCCGAGGCGGACATAGGCTACTTTAAAATCATCCAACATCTTTACGGTTAAAAATATAGGACAGGATAAGAAGCATAGCTATATACTCCCGTGCATGGCACGGGGTGTCCGGCTAGTTTATCATAATGACCTAGTAAAATCAATCTAATTTGATGACTTACAATCATCGGTCGTAGATGATCCGACAATTAATTATTGAGATAGAACAAATTTGGACTCAATAGAAACTCTCACGCTTGACAAAATATTATGGTACCAACGGGCCAATGTTTTGCACAGGGTAGAATTGATCAGTTGGTATAGATTCATCGTGAAACCTGACTACACGAATTAGCCCAATTCCTGGTGGACCCTCAAAAGCCAGTCACAATCAGCCTGGAGTCCGAAACCTCCAGTCAAAGTTAAGCTCATTAAAAATAAAAATCCTTCCATTCTAATTATTCGCGGATGACTCTCTTGGCCGGCAAAAGAGAACAAAGGTAGGCAGTACTGAAATAGTCTTTAATAAAAAAAAGTCTTTTTTCATAAATCTGATCAATGGGTGGACCAAATTACAGTTTCATTATTGTAGATATTATACGAATACCATTATCATGCCACGTAACCTACAACGAACTCGGCAAGTTACTGGTCATCCAATTAACAAGCTGTGCAATAACTGAAACAAAAGGTAGTTCCAGAATATTTCTCATACCCACCACATAAATTTAGGTTTCTGTTCTGTGAGGAGGACATCAAGGAGTTGAAAACAGAGAAGGAACATAATTTGTTAAGATCTGAAACTCCAAATTAAAGCATATAGAAGATATATAGAAGATAGGTATATAGAAGATATACTTCTTCACATACTACACCCACAATACGGAGTCCTTGCAGCTATCATTCACTAATTCGCGTTATGGTCTATAAAAACACGGTGTTTTCCCTCAGTTCAGTGATCATAAAAAAATTGTTCATCAACATCGTTGTCTCTGAACGGGTGAACCCCAAGGCCACCGAGGGCCTACCAGAGTGGATGGAAGTGAGCGGCCCAGCTCAACCCCTTTTCCGCAAGGATCACTTCAGAAAGGTGGTTGCGACAAGGAAACTTTTGAAACTGAGGGTGGGGGTAGTCATATTTTTCCCCCAAGGACTTCCCTTTCACTTCGCTTTATACTGGCTTTTCCAACAAACTTGTGAAACCCTGGATGTATACAGCCTACCGAGTTATTTTGATAGGACTAACAATGAACACAGTGTTGAAGTATTATCTCGATTCTCAACCTGTTCTCAGGTAGATACAAGAGTTTTATGTTCGAATACCTACCTACTAAAAATAGCTTCCTCACTTTTGTAACATGGACGTGTAGAATCATTTAGTGAACATTTCAGCGTAATTGGTAGAATAGTTCCTGAGTTATGCCTATGACAATAAATTTCGAGGAAGCGCATGAGCAGCAGCCAGCACTCATTCAATCGGGGCGAAATTCATGGGTGATTGTTTTGGAGAGCCCTCAGCTACCTCCGACTTTGGAGCGGAATCGGTCCATTGGGAACTCAGGAACCGTAGTCTCAGGAAATTCTTGTTTGCACATGCGCACACGCTTTTCAAGAAATGTTGCATGAGAAGAGATGGCTGAATCGATCAGGAGGCAACAAAGAGGATGAACTCGTAACAGAAGAATTCAATTATGGATGGCATCGCAACTATTACGAAATTGGTGTCCTAAGTGAGGACATACTCGTGTGATCCCTGTCAAGGGCTTCATACACAATGTCCAGGGTGGAAACTGGAAAAGTGCTACGATCTACTCGAACAAGTGTGAATTTATTTTGATTTATTTGAAGCGTACCTTTATTTTTGTATTTTCTTCCAAATAAAACATTGTCACAAGCTTAACTTCACTGATGAACCACCACCAGTTAATACTATACGTCCACTTTACATTTAGGTGAGGAAGCTGCCCATCCAACTGGTTCGAAACAGGCTTCCAATAACCCATAATAAGAGACGTCTCCTGTTGTGAAGCGTGCATTACTAAACAACTACATGTTTTACCTCTCCAAGTGATCTCACTGGGTCTCATTAGGCTAAACTCAGAAATATTAAGTGGAATTCCTACTTGAATCCAATAATATGCTCCTGATGATACTACATACTTTAAACTCCAAACGCGATTTCTTAATTCATTTGACAAATCATATCCATTTATTCCGTCCCCTGCCCCAAGTTCCCTACATTTTTTCCTAGTGTCCCTCAGCCTCATGGATACGGCCGGGATTACCGTAAACTGTACCCTGGTCCGTATCCATCCCATGTTTTTGAATCCCTGACTTGGATATTGTTGCGAAACATGAAACCAGTGAACAAGCGAGCGGTCAGAGTGGTGACGCCCCTGCGGTTTGTAGCCCTGGGCTTTGAAAAGCAGTCAGTGGGCGAGTTGCAAGTCTGACGCCCTGACTTGACTCCCCTCGCATCTTGTGTAACGCGGAATTTGCATATCGGGCCGAGGGATGGCAAGGTCCCTGCTAAAGCTCCCCTTTCTTCCCTTTTCCAGCAAGTAGAAACTTCTCCGATGTCATGTGGGTTGAGTTGGTGGGTGGAAGCGAAGGTCCTCTATAGAAGATGAGAAATGCCCAAAAAAGTGGACTGCGTTCTATATTCCCGAAAGGAGTTGGTAGAGTTTTCATTTTTCTTAGGCAAATAGGTCTATTTAGATTTTAGCGTGGAACACGCTTTTACAGGGACCTATCAGGCAAAAATCGACCCCAAAAACCAACACCGCAAAGCGTTACGCAATTTCATATTTCCTATGACAACCAAACCGTTGCTACGGAAGTTTATCTTCGCCATTTTTCATCGTACAAAACTCGTTCGCCACACATTGGAAAGCTCTTGATTTACCTGAAAAATCGACACATCTCAAGCTGCTGATTTCCCCCTCCATTCACTCCTGACTAGGTGAATGTTGTAAATAGGCTGATAATAGGATGGGAATAAGCTGGTATGTTGTAAAAAAAGGCGTTTGGTCCAGATTTAGTTACCTATTGAAAGCAAAATAATGAAGCATGCAAGTGGCAGGGCATGAAAATTTTGGAGAGGTGCTAGGAGGAGACTTGAAAGAGGGACTCAGATAACCAACATCCAGCGAATCAGCAAGCAGACACTAGAGGGGAAAACGTGTTAGACGTCCCTCCAATGTTTAGCCGCTATGCTCAAGGTGACATAGAAGGGGGGTCCGGGGGTCCACCCGAGTTTTTGACTTCCTTCGGGAAACCGGTTTGATTTTCACTGTTTTCACCATACATACTTATCTTCCATGCTCGTTTTTCAGAATACATTTCTAATATTTTCGATAGAACTGCGTCACGTTGGTGATGTTTTATAAATGTTCTGCTTGGCCTATTTCAATAGTACCTACCTACCTACCTACCTATTTATTTTATCCGTCGAATCCAAATTTTGAACCGTATTTTTTAGCAATGTTTTTTCCAGGGTACCAGAGTTCCCTGAACTAGCGTGTTTAAAGTCGAGTTCATTATTAGCGTGTTCAAAGTCGAGTCATGCTTGATTGTATGAATTTGATCATTTAGAGAATTAGTTATCACGTTATCACTCAATTATGAATAATAAAAAAAATGATCAGCTTCAATCAGATGAATAATCAAGAAATATCACCTTTTTACATTAACATTGAATTGTAATTGTAGCGTCAGCAGATCCTTGTAATTACCTAGTATTGGGTCATTATACCCGAATAGGGATAAACTTAAGTCGAATTTGTAGAAACTACTCACATATTGTCAGAAGTATAGCAATGAGGAAGCCATCACTCACCTGCAACAAAAAATTAAATTATCAATAATACATACATTATACCTACTCTCCCAAATAATAATAACTGCTGTATAATATAACTGTCATAAAACTCAAGTTACTCCCCTATTATGAGACCATAAGTGCTAACAATATGAATATCATTTCTCTATTTTAAATTGATATTTAAAGTTTTTTCTAAGTGGCTTTTCCATCTAGGTAGTAGAGAAAATGAAGTTGTAGTCTAAGAAATGTTGATGAATTTACTTTTCATCTCCTATGAAAAGCAATGGAAAGAAATAGTTTGGTCTAAGAGGCCGAGGAATCTCTTAATTTACCCGCTTCTTGGTTTCACTAAAAAATTATAATGGAAGTAATAAAAAGAGCTGTGGATAGTATCTAAGCATGCTAGAAGCAGAAGTTTTTACGAGTGTCACGAATAATCCCGCGAAAGGAAAGCTCATGAATTGGGTCGCTGGATTCGGTAATGAGGCTGACTCCTATAGCACAATGGTCCCCATAATTCTTAATCCGTTTGTAAAAATTGCATTTTTATTATTGTATGTACCTTATTGTATGTACCTTAATTATAATTACTTATAATAATAATTATTATTCATGTTTTAGTTATTATTGCACTTCATAATGACTTCCGATGATCATGGTGGATGAGAATGGATATTATGTACCTTTTGGTGTTATTAATTCAACATGCAACATGTGATTGGCTATGCACCCTACCTATACGGAAGTATTTGGAAGTTTAGTACACCTTGACATTATTAGTCACGGATAAGTTACTGTGATCACGTATATGTTATTAGTAGCTGAGTTTATTTATAGCGGAGCTTTGTTTATTCGGAATATAGCAGAAATATCCTTCGTTAATATTCATTAGAAATGTGTACCTATGTCTGACTTCATGGTCGTTCAAGTTCCACTAAGCTTCTTAAGTCTAAGTTCCTCCAAGCTTCTCTAACTCTGTTTCTCCGTATTCTGCAGGAAATGGGACCTCCTCCACGTGCGCACTGAGCTGTCGACAGTTGAATAAAACAAAGGGGATGTTAGGCGATTGTGATTAATGGGGTATAGACGGGCGCCTCTGAGGCTGAGCCGCTTTTCCCTTGCGGGTTTGACAAAGACGATCAATCACAGGCGTCTCAATTGCGCCCTCTTAGGTCCTTCAATGCACTATTCGTATTGATGACCTCCTACTTCGAGAGGTATTTTTCCGATTTGCAATGCACTGGAGTAAATTATGCGGTCAATCAAGTATCTTGAAGGTATTGACCATCGGGAAGAGCAGGGATTGTTTTCGTTGGATTAGCTATTTAAAAAATCGTCAAATAATGGCCTCCCGAGGCTTTCCCCACAGCCTAGAGGAAATATGAGGGTCCCAAAATCGAGGTCTTTCAAGTAGAAACTTCACTGAGCCAGGACCTACCTGCGGAGGGCTCTTTTTATGCCCAGAAGTGACTACTACTACTTCTAATTCAACAAACTAGTTCCGTTACCTACCTGATCAGATGAAAACACGAAGACTGCATATGAGTAAAAGATAGTTCCGGAGAATATAATCGTTCGCGGTAGGTAAATGAAAACCTATTACATTTCTACGTCGGCTCCCGAGCACTCGCTGGTGAGCGGTTCTCCAAGGACTGCAGGATCGACTAAGAAAAAAGGAGTTGTGGCAGGATCAGAAAACTCGCCGCTCCACCCGATGCAATAATGAAGTATTTCGAGTAGACCAGGTTTTTTTGTCGATCAAGAGCCTTTCACTTTCTTGGAGTCACGGGCGTCACGGCCTCTAGACTGGAGACAAGACATTTTTCCAGTCACCTGAGTCTTTCATAGAATTTTTAGGTACCCTGACAGATGACGGTTGGAATGGTGTAATAAGTAATTGAAGTATCGCGCAAGATGTCTTAGTACTAAAACACTAGTGCATTCTAATGCATGTTTTTAGTCAATACAATAGTAAGATCAGATGCCTTGAAGTCTGGCCGCAAAATCGTAACGACTTTTGAATTGTAAGACACAACTACTAGGTAGCTAGTCACTGGTTAATTTTATCAACAACCTATAATTATTTAACTCGTGAGTTTGTTGTGTTTTCGTGACGATATTTGGATCAAACGGCTGAATGAGTCGTATAAAGGGTTCTCTATAATGTTCAGTGATTTTCAGGCCGGTTATAAAGGCTATTACTCAATCCTCCAGACGGTAATACCGTACCGGATTACAAAGATCGTACTCCTTTAGCCGTCTCCGATGACAGCTTCCGAATAATCGCTGGTTGAACGTCGTTTGACAGATGATCGAGGATATTCCTAACGAAGAAGAAGACCGACATCGAAATAGAAAATAGAAGAGAAGAGAGATGCAATTCAAGAGCAAGATGGCATAGATGTGGCATAGATACCCATGGGTACCAACGAACGAATTAAAAATATTTAAAAGGAAAGCCGACTTCTGGGTGAAAAGTCGTACGAAATGTCACCAACTTTCTCTAGTTACGAACGGATTTACTCGATCATCATGTCTGGAGGAAGGTCGATAATGATTATGAAAGAAGAGAGTGTACGAAACCGAATACAGCTCTACTACCTGGCTAGGAAACGTACCCATCATTCTGCAAAAACCTCACGAGGAAATCGGCGCGGCCGTTGAGGTCATTTAAACTGTCACAAACAAACTTACCTACATAAAAACCTAGAGGGAATATTAATAGATTAACCATTCGGTTGAAGATGCCCCACAAAAAGGCCTCGTCTTTTCTATAAAAATAATCGTTACCTACCAGACTATTTCGCAGATGGCAGAGGCTGGCCCATATATTTGCGCTTTCAAGATCTTCTCAGAAAGGTATACTTGGATGTTGATAGCTACCTGCCTATATTCAGTATACGACTTCAACCCAAAATTCACCTACCCATAGCGAATCACATTAGGCCGGATCAGCCCAAGTTTCGAGCGGTCTCATCACTTTCACTGATCCCGCGAGCCCCACAAGAGCGGCCACCGACGGCGAACTGACCGAGACAAAACGCCCAGCTTCGCTCGCTCACTATCCCGCCCTGCTCACATGAAAATTACCCTCGTGTGTCATTACGCCATAGCAATCTTCTCACACAACATTTCTTCAATCTTCGACAACTCAGTCCCTTAAAAAACTGCCAGCGCTTGATAAAGACATGTTTTTTTCCTTTTTTTTCTCCGCAAAATGCAGTTTTGCGATTGCAAATTTTTTTGGCTTTCCTAAAGAGTGGCTTTCGAATGGTGTAGGCCTAATGGCTATAATTTATAACTATTAGCATTCAGTCCGTGTTGCTGTATATAGAAATGTTTTCCTTTCACTTTCGCAGTTATTCAGACCAGCTGCAGGAGTTACGAGAGAACACTTCCTCATTGATTTTAATCGAGCCGGTACTTAATTGGAACATTCCAGCTCCAAGCATATTTTCATGAGATAACCAAAGACCTTTATGTCAACTAAAGTTACATAAATCTTAGTTAATATCAAAGACTAACGTTTGGTCTGGACAGCAGATTATGTAATGTCCAACACACTTGAATATGGCGAGTAATCCCAACCATAGAACTGCTGAGCCATCTTCACAAACATATCCTAATCCAAGCAGTCAGAGGGATTTGCATTTTTGGCATCCAGCATAACGTGGAAATACGAATCAAACAACCAGAAATTTGAAGTATTTTCACTACTGAAGGTAACTATGTTCATTTCTTTCTGGAGTATTTAGCGAAACACCATCTGTTTATTTCGTAGGTACAAATTTGCGGTATACATTTTATCTACGATTTACCTGCCAGAGCGACTGTCAATCCAACAAGACCTGTCTATCCATTCGCTCCCTTCCCCTCCTTAACGTGAGGCTCTGGTCTCCAGACCAACTAGTTTATCATGATGGAGAAACAAATGAATAGCTAACAAATGAAAAATAATCTACTAGCTGGTTGACATGTGAAATGTTCCACAGCATTTTCAGGTCGACTCTGAAGGATGAAATATCTGAAAATCGTGAGAGCGGCTTGGAGAACCTGCTTGGTGATTGTACAGGTGTGTGTGGAGAGTGTGTACGTGTGCGCGGTCTCGTCGTGTGTTAACATTCAAACCACAAACTAACTCTACGATGCTACATCCCTTTCACTTTCTGCACACGCACTCGATCCTATAGCCGCAGTTCTGGCCATCTTTACTCAAGTCGACTGTGTCTCATATCTTCATCATAACCCAACGATATTTCCAAAGTTCTGTATTCTCGTTCATCGCGTTTCTTCTTTACACGATGGTACACTGAATTCTACATCTGAAAATGTATCCTTCTGGTTTCCTTATTAATATCTTATTCCATTTGTTAATGGGCA
This sequence comes from Lygus lineolaris, assembly GCA_030264115.1. NCBI lineage: Eukaryota > Metazoa > Arthropoda > Insecta > Hemiptera > Miridae > Lygus > Lygus lineolaris. Next base: position 4,579,556 of record JAEMON010000011.1, read on the forward strand.
CTTCGAGCAGCCTCGGTAATCGCGTAGTATTACGGGACAGATTCAAAAATGCTGGCTGAAGAACTTATTTTAAGCCTGAAAAATCTGGCGAGGAGTTTCACTACTTCCCTTACCCATACAGGCTCGAAATGGGCCCTCAGAATATTTTCCTGGGGATGAAGGATATTAGTGATAATTTGGACTTATAAAAAGTTCCATTCATGCAGCATGAGTTGGTCAGCGAATTTTCAGAGAATAATTTTAACCAATTTCGTGGGTAATTCTTATAGGCAATTTCACGCTGATTCCGAATATACATATGTTCCTATGTTTAGGATCGTATTTCACACTAAAAACCTCAAAAAACACGTTTTTTTCTAGCGATTTTTGAAA
>JAEMON010000011.1:4695201-4707132 GCA_030264115.1 Lygus lineolaris
TATACCGGCCCCATTCGGGGTCTAGTTGTGCCACGAAGCTTCGCGTGACCGTAAGTCTTCTCCAAGGGTTAGAAAATAGGGGATGAAATTTCCAAAACGCCCTAGCTCGAAAATTTCAAATAGGATGGTATATTTTTTCCATCGATTTAAAATAGAACACAACTTTTAGCGTCGAATGAGACCTTGCGGAGCGTTTAACGACCAACCGTTCGCTCTCAGGAAGGAATTAAGGGTTGAACGAAGAAAAGAGAGCAGAAACACGAGTGTGAATCGCAATTCTTCCCGATTAGGCAAAATCTCCGTTCAAATATCAAGTGTTCAAAATGCAACTTTCTTTCGATTCCACCGAACCAAGTCTGCTGTTTACTTTCAAAAGCTTCCTTAGTTGCTGAATTTCATTAAGAATGAATGATACAACTCTCCGATAACAATAATTACAAGAATGTACCTACTCACTGTCGCCAAGAGATGATTGTGAACCTCGCGGTAGGTGGGTATTTTATGTCAATAGGATCTTCGTAGATGGGCGATCTATACAGAAAATAATAAACCGTTGTGTAATAATTTGCAGCGTTTTTCATTTGTCCTCCTTTCGACACAAGACAGGGAGGGAGACTTCTCTGGGATCTTCAGTCTAAGGACAACCAACGAAAGCTAACTAGAAAAATCTCAACACACTGGCTGAGTCCATAATTAGAGTGGTGCCATCAACGAAGATTGAAAACTTTCTGGACGTAGCTTTTTCACAAAATTGTGTAAGCTATCATGTAGGTCCTACCATCATAAAATTATTGTACATTAATGACGTCAAGAAATTATATTCATCCATCCAAAGTATCATCATTGATATCATGTTACACCCCTATTATGACACAAGTCCCCAAAGTGCACGGCAAAACGGTTTCGATTTGCATTTTGAATGTGCCAAACTGTTTTCTCACCCCATTCCGTGGGAAGATGGCCTTCTAATTTATCGGCCACACCGACTGGCATCCCCGCTAACCCGCTTCGGAACTCGGGAGCCCGCTAGATTACTAATAGATTGGGGGGATTTGAGGCTCGAAGTCAGTGTAGCGGTGGAGGAATCGATTGTCTCATTATAGCGCCCGTCAGACACCCTCGGTGAGGAGCACAGTTTTCCAAAAGGGGTTTTTAGTGCCCGTGGAAGGTGAAATCTTAACGATCGCGTGAGCAAACCATGTCTGGTCGTTAAAAACTGAGTTTGCTGTCAGTCTGCCACTGTGAATATCAGACATCTAAAGCGAGGAATTGAGTGCACGTAAGATAATAAAAATACAGAAAACTTATAAAAACAAAAATAAAATTTCCAATCTGTGATTTGCAGTCTGACGCGGACCAACCACACAAGCCGGGACTTTCCAACGATCGCCTCAGTGGAACAGAATGAGGTTTTGGGCGGACAAAATTATTTAACCTGTTCGGTCTTAAAGGAAATTTTACAATTATTCCCAAAAAACCTCGTAAAAATAGTACCTATGTAGGTAAGTACCTACACAATTTTGTCACGTTCATTCAGAGGAATAACAATTTTTTTGTACCATTCAAAGTTTGAGAGTCAACGTTTGTAGAACAATTTTAGTTTTTTCATGGTGAAAGTGACAAGACTATGTAGGAATGTACCTACTGTAGAAATCAGCAGACAGGTGAATAGAATTTTAAAAACAACATAAATTCGTGGGAAATGTTAAAATACATAAGTACGTAAAAGTGAGCAGCTCTCAAACCGAGGAAAAACGGGAGATCTACGGAATAGCAGTGGATTTTGGCAATACTGGTTGGTAGCTTTCGAATGAGTGGTGCAAGCGAGGGGCCGGAAACAATTTTCGGCTTGGGGCTACATGGGGCGCTCCTCTCCAAAATAATCATGATTTTATGCATCAAAACACATTTTGGTGCACTCGAAAAGCAGCTAGGTAACGCCTTAGCCAAATAGTTACTCAAATCTACATAGGCTCCAATTCTCTGTAATAGGTAGGTACAACTTTTCTGTGGATCAAAATATCATTCGATCGATCCCTATAGCGAAAACAATGATAAAATGTGTAGAAAAACGTGTTTTAATGAGGTTTTTTGTGATTTGGACTCCAATCACGAATAGGAACAATGGAATAGGAATACCGACATAATAATATAATAAATCTGTGTACGGCAATGTTACTGTAAATGAAGGAAACTGTAGGCCCCACCAAACCTGGTGGACTTTTGTTGTTTAGGTATTTTCCCCTCTGAATTCGTTTTTTCGGTTGATAGCGAACAGTGAGGTGGGTACCAACTAATGTGTTTTGAAATGATTGAAATGATTCGGAGTGTCATCAGGCTTGAGGGTAATTACCGAAATGGAGATAATCTGGAATAACAATGGTAGGGCCTATCTGCAATTGAAATCGGAACCCCCATAATTGACTCGAAGACATAATCAAAGGCCTTGCCCTAGTTTGGAGTAGATTAATACCCATCACTCTCGATATCCAAGGTTCCTAAAGTGAATCAGAGCGGTCATACGATTCGTGGGTGTAAGTAGAATTGAGGTCGAGGACAGTTAGTTACATTTGGATCAAATTTTATCGGGTGCAGATGATGCAGTATGTACTATAGTGAGATAGTAGCAACTTTACTTTCACTATCAGTACAAACTATTATGGGGGTGAATGGGTCTGGATTTTGCATTTTTACCTCGACTTTGGGCTCAGCGCTTTCATAAAACACAATGTGCCAATTTACAGCCGAAAACTCAGTCTGGAAGCCACAAAATAGATCGAAAGAGAATTGATCGGACGCTTAGGGTCCTTCCCAGACGGGTGATGGGGATTAGTGACGTCATCATTATTATTTTCAAGACCCTTTTCCGCCCATAGGATACCCCTAACATTGCACCTTTTTGGAAAGCTCTCTGAAATGTGTGACTTGAAAAAGAAAAAAAAAACATGCGCACACCCCAAGTGTTCTTTGAATTTCAAGGGGAAGATGGCCGACCCAATACCCATAAAATCTACGGTAGTGCCTTGCCTTCGCTATGGCCATCTGAGGGATTCTTAGAAGCTTCCTATTGCAACTCTGGACCAACTTCAAAATATGTAGAAACCTACTTGGCAAGGAAGGGATTTTGCACATTTCCGATTTTCCGGCTTTTTATTAAAAAAAAAACAAAAAAAAAAACTACTTAACTCACATTATTTAAATTTCCAGGATCTTACTATTTTCTTAATTGAAATCGTCTAGTGGCAGCATTTTATCAATCTGATCAGCCAGGCAGAATTTAAACTAGAATTTAAAATGTATGTGAATTTGAGAATGTGAAAGAAATGCCTCACATGCCACATATGACACTACACACAGTCTGAACTCCTTAAAAACAAAACTTCACCTATGCGTATAACGTTTTTTAATGTGATCAACCATTCAGAAGAAAAGTGCCATCCATACACCATGAGTTGATGAGCGAATTTTCAAAGAATCATTTAACCGATTTGATAGGTGATTCTTATAGGAAATGTTGCGCTGATTCCGAATTATACCTACTATAGATTCCGAAAAATGTTTATGATGGTAATTCACACCATCACCTCAAAAAACACGTTTGCACCCTTATTTTCCTCAATTTGACCTGTAGGAGTACTCCAAAAATTTTGGCCAACGAACTCATCTTTTCTTTTGTTATTATTGACATTTTGACATTTTTTCGGATTTTTTGTATTGATTCCAGGGTCAGATATCGTCTGGAGTGACATATATATACATATTATATTTTAGCGTGTTTTTAGCCTTGACTTTTAATTAGGACTTTCTCATTTTTCTCAGCTAATTTTCAACGGGTTTTGATTCGGTTGGCGGCGTTCTTCCTATTTTATCATTCTCTAGGGGGGTTAAGGTGGCTTTACGCCAAGTTGAATTTTAAGAAAGTACATGGGAAATTCAAAATCACGGAATAAAAATTGTACATAGCTGATCCTCCTAGAAAATTAAATGACAAGAAGAATGCCGCAAACCGCATCAAAATCGGCCTGAAAGTGGCTGGGAACAATGGGAAAAACCAATCTCATCAGTTCCTCGGGTTTTGAGATGGAGCGAAATTTTCGATACATATTCAAATATTAAAAAAATGTGGTCGGAAACAATGAAAAATGTATACATGAGTAATCCTGATCAAAATATGACTCATAAGCAGTACATAAAGGAGACCCTCCTAGGATCCATGAAAGTATAAGTATTGTGTGGAAAATCTCGAAATAATTGCCTGACATAAATTCCATAGTGAATGGATTTTCTTCAGAGAGAGATTTACGATATCAATTTCAATATTTAATTAAATTGTATTTTCTGTACTCGTATCGTGGAAGAAGATGAAAATCAACGACATTTCCACTCTCAGACACGACCTTTATTAATTCAGGTGGAATCAAAAGTGGAACAAAAGAGCGTAAACTAGGGTTGACAGTATCTTTGGAGTGAGAATGAATAATAATTTCGTTGCTCGAGGAAAGGAATGGGAGTTATCCATCACAGTGGAAATCTCCCCTCAACTTGGCACCGTTTCAACGCTGGATGTTTACGCACGATGAAATGAGTTCAACAAGAACGTTGCAAATCAAAACAACTGTCGCCCGTAATAATGAAAATTAGAGGCCGAAATAATGAATCTCGATGGACTTTCTGTATTCCGTGCTCCGCATTCCTGAACATCGAATGAATTTCAGTCACATACCTTCTAATGGTTTCAAATGGAATATCGCTTCCGGTATTTGTTTAATTCATATTCTTTGAAAACCCATAACTTTCGAGCAACAAGAGCCAGCTAAAAAAAAACACTATTTTTTCTCAGGATCTGGTGTTTTAGGAAAAATTAATAAGTACCTAACTCAATTTCAAGTGTATTTTGGACGGAAACGTATACTTACGGTTTCAAACGGATAAAGGGTAATTTTCGTATAATATTGATGGCCCCTTTAGGAAGTGAAAAGCAAATAAAATCATCACATCATGATGGTTTATTATATTGGTCTGTATAGATACCTATTCTATTATTACGAGTAGAGCATTGTTCTTCAGTGGTTTTTAGTGCAAGAAGTACCTACCTACCTATTTAAAAATGCCCAAAACTATTGTAATTATAGGATACCTACACCTGGGCCTAAAGCGTCTTTGTGCTGCCTTCAGAAGTATGAAACTCGACTTGATGAAAATTATGATAGAATCGGGTGGAATCAGCTGACGTTTGAAAATGAATATACGACCGACTTCCTTCCTACTCCAAGTAGGTACTTGGAGTACTCCAAGGGTTCAAAGCTTGGAAATTTAGAGTAAAAAAACGCTAACAAATACGTGTTTTTTGAGGTTTTTCGTGTAAATTACCATCTTAAACATGGGAACATAAATATGGTATAATCGGTATCAGCTCTGAAATGTCCTATAAGGATCACCCCCCCAGTCCTTCAAGATTCGCTCATCAACTCACGCTGCAAGAATGGGACGTTTTTGGTTCAATCTCTGTCGTCAAACTTTATCAGAAAATTCTGGATTTGTTTGCTAGTTTCTTCTATCACCAATGATAGAGGAAGTGACAAAATCAACATGCAGCCTTCTATTTCAACAAAAAGCTACTAAATTGCAGGTACAATACGGGAGCATATATTGTAGAAGGTTTATCTACTTCAAAAACATTGTGCCTCCCAAATAAACCATACTTTTATATTCATACCATACCCAAACCGTCCCTCTGCTCACTCATTTAATTGAGTTCCGGAGCTGCTTTCGCACCCAAGAAACTTCATCCCCTGGAATTACCCGGTTCGGTTTTACAAAGGGTAGGTACGGCCTTTAAGAACAGAAACTTTGCAGCCATGTAAATTCAAAGCTCTTTTCATTTATCAGAAGTAAAGTTTGGGCAGCACGCTAAGTGACTTTACAATGTAACGAGCTGCTGGGCTACTTCTTTTCTCGGAAAAAGTTACAGTGAACGTGCCAAGACTGTATTTGTATGGTTCTCGTCTTCTCTCTTTTAATACTTATAAAAGAAACATTGTCTTTTGATGGTGTTTCTTCGTTTTGCTATGGATAAAAAGTGGCTGAAGGGGCACAGCTGGTCGTTTTTTGTTCCACCTACGCAGGCCTCTTGGGATTTCACCTGCTCGAACGGAGTCTTTGAGAATATTTTATACTACGTGGATGATGTTTTATTCTCCTCCAAACAAAAGAAATGAAGTTGACGTTACAAAACCGGAGTTGACAAAAAATATGATACCTATAGGTGTATGACTAGCCAAAAACGTGTATTTTCTTTTCGGTGAATCATCCGAAAAGATTCATGCATTTAGAGAGAATAATATTTCGGGATTTTAGTGACGTGCAATCAAAAGTAGACAAAACCGAAGCATGGAAGTATAAGTACTTTGGGAGTGATGTTGGCAATGATCCACAATATAGGAAGGATCATCAATAATATATTTATGTCAGTCTTTCACCAACCTATCCAGGCTTTTCAAGTTCTTGCTTAGCACTAATACGGTGAATAACTCAACATTATCAAGTTAGATAATGATGATATTCTAACTTTTTCCGCTTTCCCAAGAAGCTAAAAAGCTCTCATTACGTTCCTCAATCCGATTTTCTCAACAAAGAATAAGAAGGAACTTCCCCTTCCGTTTGCTTTAGCTTCGGACTTATTTGCGTTTTCTCCTTCTGGCGTCCCAGGAACCACTGAGGGTTAAAGCCTCAGAAGAAGCAAGTTGCTGACATCCCCGCATTTAAAGAGAAATTGTTCTGAACGGAATGAGAGAAGAGGGGATGGCGAGGACTACGCTGGTTTCCCCGTCTAGCAACTAACCTCTAACAGTTCGCTAAGTGCTTAGAGAGGAGAAAAGGGTGCGACGGGGCTGCTGGGCTAAGGGGAAACTTTTCGACCCCCGCAAGACTAATGGCTTTGTTTCCTCCGGTACTTATTAAATCTCAGGGAAAGAGCCCCTTCCCGCACCTCGCGGAGGTTCTCCGAAGCTCTTCCGAGGAACCGGAATGAAGAAAGTTCTCCGTTTCCACCTCTATCTGCCCTCCGAGCCTTATGCCGCTCCGTGAAACGTAATTAGCTGAATATTTTATCCTTTCAACGTTACGACGGAAGACCCACTCTATTTTCGGAGGGATCCATCAAGCAATCGTCCGCTCGTCCCAGGAAAACAACGAGTAGTTGGATTTGATGTAATTATTATTTTATTATAATAGTTCTTAGTAATGTACATAAAATATTTAACAGTCCACAGCATCGACGAGGGGAGTGTCGGGTCAAAATACAATGGGTTTATTACGAGTATAAGGGGGATTTACTATAATACTTTAATATTGGGGTTTTCTGGGTTATTTATTTACTGAGCTGATCTGATAGGCAGAACAGCCGCGAGATATTCACACTCTTCCGGACTTGTGACACGGCCCCTTCTTGATTAACTTAATTTAACCTACAGTCAAGAGGGCCAAGGGTTACAACGTTGCACTCTCCTCTGAAGGGACCGGCTGTTCCCCCTACCACACCAGCTCTTCAGATATCGCGCGATTGTTCTGCCTATCGGATCTGCTCAGTAAATAAATAACGCACAAAACTCCAGTATGAACCACTGCTAATTGGAACTGAGGGCAGGACAAATAACTTCGGTTCCACCATCGTATCGTGATGATACTTTTATATACCTAGGTATAGGTAGGTAGGAATGAATTTGGGAGGGACTCGAAACGAAAGTTTAAAGGAAAAATTCGAAATGCCTGCAATTACTTCTTTATCTCCCAGAACCTATATAATTAGATACATTGTAATCGCGTCCGACTGTATTTCTTAATACACTCCTTAATTTAGTACTGTTAAGGTAAATAATCGACCACTTTGTCGCCTGCCCAGAGATGCAAATGCGTTCCTCACTGCCAGTCCCGAAATCGACCACTTTTGCTCTTCACTTCCATCAAGCTTCACCTGAAATCGCTATTTGCATAACCTGTCTTTAAAATTCTCATCTCTAATCTACCCCATAGTACAGTTAACCTCGTGTACTGCCATTTATTTTGTATTGTTATATTACATTACATTTATTTTTCTGTTCAACTTAGTGTTGCTCGTATAATAAAGTTCCTATTTAATTATTATCTATTAAGTATTGTTTAACCTTGTATTCCTGACCAAAAACTGTATTATAAATTATTGAAATTTTTGAAATTGAATTTTTCAGAATTTACTTAAATATTGAAATTGATAGGGGTAATGTAGACTTTTTTTGGACACCAACTAACACTAGATTTTCCACAGTTCTTCCTTCTTCGGACAGGCCTCTTCTTCAACGCATTTGTTTCCTATTACGTCATTCCTTCTTCTTCTTTTGACTCGCTGGAGGGGGCTGTGTGGGCCGCCCGGTTCTTTTACCCTTTAGAGGCATCAGGGCTCCATTCTCCAATCCCAGGAACCTCACCTTCTTTCTGTATAGTAGGTTATATCTTTTTTTCTTAAATTAGAACTGTACAGTTTCATTTCCTATTTCTTCTATCCATGCTGTTATTTACCCGATGCAATAATGTGATTTGTGAGTGAAACCAGCATGTTTATCAGTTCGATCCTTTTGAAAATATCGTCCGGGACCTGATTCCCTCCGTTTCCCTTCACTCAACTTGGCACCTTATCGAATGACGAAGGGAGCAAACCTTATTATTTTCTATTTTCGTTTCATCGGATCCTCAGGCACCCTTCTGTCGAAAACCGTTCCTTCGGAAAAAGCGAGATACGGGAGGTTTTGAATTTTTCTTCTCCGACTTGCTGAGCAAAGAAAAAAAATCCGCAGAGGTTTTTCGGTGTGACGGTGTGGAAAACGGTTTCAAAGTGGATTGACGATGTTTTGTTTGAGAACACACGTCACCTCTTCTGTCTGTCAAGTCAGCACTTTACGTTTCAGCTCAATGTCGCTGAGCCCCAACGCTGATAAGCAGACTGAAACGGCCAAAGTCACTAGAATACGCTGTGATTTCTGACTTTGGTAGTCATTTGGTTTTGCTGGGCAGGAGCTTACTTGATGGGATATAGGGCTGCTTACGCCATTGCGCGAACTGAGCAATCCATAATACAATAAATTGGTACACTGATGGAGCGTATGAGGGGCCAAATATGTTGTCGGACAGTTCAAGTTTCATTTATTGGTATTACCCAAGTCTTACCAAGTGATGGTAAGACTTGGATAAGTGATGGCGGAAAGTCTCTATCCAATGCATATAAATATGACATATCCGAATTTGGGTATCCTATTTGGAGGTGAAAATAATCAATCCGAACCCACGTATGTTCTCTATTTGGGACGGGCTTTACTTTACTGATGATTCTAGGATGACTTCCGAGTCTACAAAAAACAATCACTCAAATCCATGACAACATGATTCACATAATTCACATATTAGGTATAATTACTCAATACTAATTGAATTCTCAAAATTTACATAATTTCATATTACGTCAAATATAACATATTCCAGATATCCAATTCTCAGTACCTATTCTTTATACCATGGAATCTGGGTATCCGATTTGGAGATCAAAAAAATCAATCCCAACACAAGTCTATTCCCTATTTGGGACCTACTTTACTGTACCGATGTAACTGGGATAACTTCCGAGTCTACAAAAAGAACAATCAATTGGTCAAGAATCGAGGGCTGCAGACAACGGAAATAAAATGTTGTCGAAAATCTCACGTTTTTCTCGCCTCATGGAAATTACGGAATTCCGACTATTAATTAATTGTTAGGAGTGCACAACTTGACTGGCTCCTGAGTCCAAGTCAAAATCAATAATAACTATGCCAATTGAGTCCTGAGCATCGCACACAGAATTTTTTGAAACACACATGCATTTGAACATAGCATAATTATGCAATGCTATATGATAACATAGCATAGTCACATGCAGAAGTAACTCTGGTTATGATGATCGAATGTCATAAGTCTTGCTGCTGAGATAGGTCCGAACACCCCACATGATTCTTGTGAAGATTTCAAGAAATACCTACTACTATACTCCAATAAAAAACACCTCGAAATAAAGGTTGTAGTAAATTAAATTCTGAGCCGACTGAGACCCAACTGCGGTGTGATTTAAATTATCGAATACATTTAGATGTTTAGTGAATTTCTACCCATTATTTCCCAAGGTCATAAAATCGACGTGAGCAGGTAAGGGTGAGGGGATAATTTGAACTTTCCATCATTCAACATATTGAAAAAGAAAGTTTGGCATTAAATTGGCTATCACCAATCTAAGATTTTTCGACCTTGGTAGATAATAGATAGAAGTTAGATATCCTATCAACTTTGAAATCCATTCAAGAATTGAAAAAAAAATTAAAAATGCAAAGTAGTTCTCAATCGACCCAGAATTTAATTTATTCCAAAAACACACCAAAAATGTTGAAAAAGTCGTTTGAATTGCTGGAAAACTGTTGAAAGTCCACTCAGGGATCCTTATTATATGGTATAGTCGTGATCAGCATGACATTTCCTATAAGATCTTCAATTCTTTTTCTACGGTTTGAGACCACCGTGTATAATGTATTATATTGTGTATCCCTACTCCTCAATTTCTGCTGTAACACGGATACCCCGTTATGATTGATTCGTGATTTATTCACAAGGTAATATTTCATTTTTAGAAGAAAAGGTTCAGTGATTCCATTCCTTGGTAATCCATTATGAAAAATCCGACCGAGAAACAACCCTATGCAGATTAGTCGAGATAAGATTGAACACTCCGAGGAAAACTTCTTTTCTCGCCAGCACGAAAGTTGCTTTTAATTCCAAGGAGGGCTTTTCGACGCATTTCCCAACCTTCAGAGACATCTTCGAGATTGCGACTTTCGAGAGAAAAGGTGGAAAATACCGACACCTTGGCTCAACTTGGCATTTTCATTTCATTTTTTCTTTTTTTTAGGCGTTTTCATCAGTATACGTCCCCCCACCCCCTGTAAATACAAAAGAGCGAAAAAGAAAAATCGAAATCACCTAGGTACTTCCCTTTGAAGAAAATATTGGCAGATCTACCAAAGGAAGCAGGTGTTTCTGCATCTATTTGACACCGTCGAGTCGTTAGGGTAGATTGCTTGGAGGCAATGAGAGGTCATTTCTTTTCGAGTTGGAAAGCTTTCTTCTTGGATTTCCCAGGAGGATGGTACAATCAGCGACTTTCTGTATCAGACCTGACTCTGTTCAACCTGAGAATAGAGGTTTATTCCAATTCCCCTACTGATTTCGAATCAAGTCACTTCGGTTGGGGAAAGTTTCTTTGGTGAATGTCTAGTAATTTTGGTGGCCCTGATGAAGGCATTAATTTGGCTGACGCTCGACGAAGGACGTAGATTTATCAGTTTGCACAATACCCGATAGGAATTGGATAAACACATTTGGTTTAATTCCCTACGTTCGAAAAAATATTTTTCGTTTCATACTTCGGAAGTTCCACTCACCAGAGGGGTAATAGGAGCACTTAACAATCATATTTACTAACAATCATGCTTTCCGGTAAAGAAAAAAATCAGCGTGCTAGATTGGGTAGGGGCAACTCTTCGACAGTGCAACTCTTCGACAAGCCCTCTGTCGAAAAGTCTCACAGCACACATGGCACCTCTACGACAGCACGTTTCCTGCGAATCTTTGACACTGCGATCCTTCGACAAGTCGAAGAGTTGCAACCGAAATAACGTCTTGCAAACCTTCGACAGCCCGAAAACACTTGTAACTCTTCGAAATTGCAACTCTTCGACTGCCGGCATTATTTTCCGCCAATTATCATTTCAATATTATTTCCATGATTAATTAATATTAATATCAAATTGATCTAGGTTTACATAACTATGGGTACATAAATATGGCGAATGTCATACACTAGGTAATATTGGAAGAAGA
>JAEMON010000011.1:4794842-4810119 GCA_030264115.1 Lygus lineolaris
CAAATGTGAAGGTGAAAAGTGAGGTTGTTCTAACCAGCGATGTTGCATGTGGGATTCTAATATGTTGTTGCGCGGACGCTCATGCGCACACACTTGTCGACAATTTGTCGATGAGAGTATGCGCAGCTAAAATATTCCTGGACCTGTACCATCGTTAGTTGGAACATACCTTTTATAACACATATATCATCTCACCATGGTGTCTCAATAAAATCTAATTTATCTCCCAACCCAACCCGTAATCACCGATTCGGATTGGGTCGAAGGCGAGATAAAACACCGAACCTAATGGGCTGCATCGGGAAGAGATTACGGCGGATTTTTGAGGGAAGTCGTTATCTAGAGAAAGGAGAAAGGGGTAGATTATAACTAAGGGTTTGGTGAGAGAGGTAGAAAATAAACGGATTATTTACTAACCATAAGTTAAGGACTTGTGTGTCCGGTTAGCTGGTATAAATGTCTTGGCTATATCGTCGGAAGGTAGGTGTGGGAAGCGATGGATTCGGCTGTGGGAGGCGCCATAATTGGAAAATACCGACCTCATTCTGGTCTCTCCGAGCATTAAAAAACACATCAATATGCGGTGTGGTTTTTATCTCTGTTTCTTTTCGCGATCTTTCTGTAAATTATCTCTAGATCGCAGCGAAGTATACTAGAAATGTCACTTTTCCCGAAATCATTGATCTTGTTGATGACCATGTTGTAATTCGAAAATAATCTCACCTATAATATAGGTAGTAGGTATCGTTGAATGAAATTAATGAATTCATAATAAAATAAAAATGTGGAATCGAAGAAGCTTATTACCTTCCATAGCTATTATCCCCATCGTATCCATAACAGCAATCCCGTGTATCCCGTCATTCTGATCGGACCTCCAGTGATAATTCGCCCCAAACGATACCCGCAGTGCCAATATTCGTACCGGCCATCGCACAGCAAACTCATTTATCGACGAATTATCTCACCGTCCCTCCCGATTTGTTTATGAGAATTTCGGATTGTGGAGAACGATAACTCCGAAGTAAAGGAATGCCGTCGTTATGAGTTTCATTTCAACGGTTTCACCGGGATAAACTGAATGCGCCAATCGTGCGGAATTCTCAAATCCCGGGGGCTTCGGCCTCTATCTCGTCCAGCACTGCACATAATTTTCATCATCCATCAAAAAATTCCATTTATTTTCCCTGGGCTTTTTTCAGAGAGAAAACTGCAGTGCCCCCGAACAGTATTAGGATCGAACATAGCGACGGTATGTACCTCAAAAACCATGTAAGTTTTTTTATCTTTTTGAATAAGGTTTTGAGCTTTTTTAGTACCTAAATCATAGGAGTTTGCTTCAATGGTAGTTTCTATCATCAGACGAACAGTTTGGTCTCTAGCGGTGAATGAGTATAGGAAAAACGTCTAAGTCTATGAGAAAAACGCTGCAAATTATTACGTAATGGTCTATTATTTTTTATGACGATCACCAATATGTAAAGATCATATTCGTATATAACAGTGAGTACCTACCGTGATTATAACGCGAGGTTCACAATTCGACGAGTAGGTACAATGTGTACTGACATAGTCTGTAATTATTATTATCCGAGAGTTGTAGTAGGTCTTTCATAACGTTATTAAGGAACTAAGGAAGCTTAAAAAGTAAACAAGAAACTAAACTTGGTAAATGAAATCTGAAAAAAGTTGCATTAATTTTTTTGATCAACCGATCTTTGAACGCAAAATTGGTCTATTCGGAGGATTTGATTTAATTTGGATTTTTTTAATTCGGTTTTTCGATTCTACGTACCTCGGAACGTTAAACATAAAATTTTGTGGGGGGTTAGAAATTCGTTGTACTCGATTCCAAAGGTTCATTGTTGAAAATAATAAACAAAAACGCACAAGTCTCGTGTTTTGCTGATAAGTGAAATCTAGAAACCTTTGATAAATCCTCGTAAGTCCTCAATTCGCTCCCAGGAGAGGTAGGTTATACCTATTGGTAAAAACCCATAAACACAGGATCGGTATCATCAGTTTAAAAATATAGTACCTACTTCTACGTGCCAAATAATAGCAAAATGAAACAGTTTTCCCTGTATCCTTTAAAATATTGAAAAATATTGGTACTTCGTGGTTTACTCACTATCGATATTTTAAACAATACCTGCCCATTTTATGCTATTTTAATTGAATGAAATATCTTTGTCGTTCAACTAGGCTCCTCAGACAGAGAACAAGCAATCACATTACATGACAGGTGTCCAGCTGTCAGTAGTAGTGGGAATGCTATTTTTCTTATGGAATTCCACCCATATGTCCTTTCGGCCCATCAATGTTCAGAGTGCTAGAATCTCAGCAAGACTCTTGGAGTTTTTACTTTTTCATTCAGTACTTGATTTAGTAGCTCTCGATTCAGCACTTGATTTTTCATTCAGTACCTAATATACAGGTACCTATAATACTGCAAGACTATCGGATTCTAAGGTGGAGAATGCCTCTTGTTCCTAACAGAATCGTGCAGTAGTAATTGCCAAGATCAGCGATTGACGGGAAAGTATATTAATAATAACAATAACTACAAGAAGCACACTAATTTGTTTTGCTATTGAACACGGTAGGCAAGGAAAGGTCCGGAGAGATTCATTGGAAGAGACTCATAAATATGTTCAGATAAATTTTTCACTTCCAATGTAGCTTTAATTACGAGCGAAATCAGTGAGTGTTGGTGGAACTAGCAGTTTGAACCAAACAAAACAGCCTGTGTTCAACGTCTAAGGGTTGGTAGTATCAACAATCTATATCACCCCTCACGTTAACCCCAACTCATGAACGAGCGGCCGAACTGTCAAACGTGTTATTCTTTGAGCCGATAATGGAACATCGGAAACTCTCGCCCATATTCCCAACGCATTGACGGTTCCCTCCCCGCAGGATATTCGACCTTTAATGGCATTGTCCTCTCCTGATGGGTTCGAAAACTCCCTTCTCTTATAAAGGAACGCCCCAACGCTAACCCATCCGCAGGACCTAACCTCTCCAATACCTTCCCCGAACCCCGTTTCCATCTGGCAAACTCACCTCTACTCCCAGGAATACACCTTCGTCAGCTGAATGGAACCCTGGCCGTTGCTTACTCTTCTAAAATGCAAAAACGAGCTGCTCAGTGGTTTTTTCCCTCTCTCGTCCTCTGCCCGCAAGTTTTTACCTACCATTTCTACCAACGGGATTATCATCCTCTCGTTTTTCGTGCCCTTTGTCGTTTGTACATACCCGGAAAAATGTCAGATACTGACTCGCTATTTTTTCCCTCCTATACCTAACCGAAATCCAAACAATACAAGTTCAGCTCGTTTACTCAGCGCAGTCAAATGTAGGAGAGAGAAGTCACCACCCCAATAATTTAATCTCAATTCTTTGGTAGGTATCTTTGTTCCCAGTGTTTTTTAATCGACTCAGAGAGTTATGTTTATTATATTTTTTTGTCGTGACCTCTCTATTTTTGCCTGTAGTTAATAATGTAAGTATGGACTGTGAGTATGGAACAAAAGTAGGTAAGTTTATCAACTCGTATTACATGACATAGCCAACTGTTTTGGTAAAGGTAAAGTCAAACCATTATCAACAATAATAAAGCCATAATCAAGAAGTTCCTTGCTTGACTCACAGGATTATCCTGTCTATAACAGATGAGCTTTCTCAGAAGTTTATTCAGAGTAGGTATATTTATTTAATTTTGAGTCAGGGATCTTGCTGCTTTGCACAAGTGAATGCGTTCCACTACTTTATGAAAATGTATGCGATTCTCCAAAGTCCTCAGCAGGTCTCGTAAGAGTCGTTAATGAGATAATTTTTTATCATATTTGGGTATATTGAGTTAATTCCAAGTCAGGGGTCTTGCTGCTTTGCTTCAAGTGAATGACCCACTACATTACGTGTCTGCAATTCTCTTAAGTCTTCCACGGTTCTCGTAAGAGTCGTTATTGAGATAATTATTTATGTAAGAGATAATAATTATGTCACCATTCCATTTATACAGGGCATATTTAACGTTCTTGGACATTTTCAAGCTTCTGTAGAAACAATTTTTGAGGGGCCAATTCTCAGAGTTTTATTCTGAGAGATGTGAGTTCAGTTCTAAATCATAGAACTGCACCTAGAGGAATGGAGAGAGGAGGAATATTCTTTAAGCTGGTATACCGGCAGACCAAGCTGTAGGTAAAGACAGACGATCAATTTTAGATCCAACCCAGCAGTAGTTTGCTCGTTCTCTTCGGGGGCAACTCTCATTGACGTTCGATCAGGCAAGGTGGAAATATATATAGTTTGGCGGCTTCCGGTGATGTGGTTTCACGACAAGGGAGCTTTTGAAACCCGTGAGGACAGATAACATGCAAAGGAGATTGGATCAAGTTTCCCCGATACACCTGAGGGTGGAAACAGGACGAAGCGTCCCCCACCTTTAATTTCCTCCCTGTCATGGACTCCCCTCTGCAAACCCCCGAAATGGCATTGGCGAAATAACCTCTCCCTGGGTGCGGTATCCCTCACTTTCGGATGACTCTTTGATCTCTGCCGCTCAGCCGCCGACAGCTCAACACTTCTGTGGTAGACATCGCTCATCGTCACTAATTATTATCGAGTTATACCAGCCACAAGCTGTGATCCAGAACTGTACGGCTCTTTGTACCGCGTCGCATAGGATACTGCCTTGTCCCGTTTCGCTCTGCTCAGCGGGTTTTTGGCGAGAGCTAACCTTATCCATTTCAAACCAATTTTTCGTGGGTGCTCCGATGCTATAGAACCTATGTAATGTTTCTTAATGGAGAGACAAAATGAAATCGAGATCGATAGGGTATTGCTATGTTTTGTCAGTGAATCAACTACACCGAGCTTAGCAGTGTAAGACGAGTATCTGTGATTGAGTATACTGCTGCGACAACTCCCACTCAGACTGGTCAGAAGGAATCACTGGGGAATCTCGACTCCGACATCGAAGTAGCTGCTGAAAGCACCTAGCGTTGACCCTCAGGCATCTCCAGTGACACTGAGAAAGTAATCCATCCATCACATCTCGATTATAATAGGGAAACCACTGTAGGGCATGTTAAATTTATTGAATGGACTTTTTTCGTGAAAACAAGACCTTCTTAAGGATTAAACTTGATATATTTTGAAACATCGTAAAGTTTCCTATATAGATGCCCCACCAATATAGAAAAACGTCTGCCAAGTTAAGTGGGCAGTACAGCTTCCTTTCTTTAGTAACATGTAGGTAAGAATTGGTAGAAAAGTTCCGGTGTTATGCCTATGAAGAAAACAAATCTAGTTAGCGCACGCCCAATACATTTAACTGATCCAATTGTTCCGAAATTAAGAGGCTTAACCAGTCCCCAACAACCCAACGAATCTGAGAAAAATCGGTCCATCAGGAACTGAGATACCGTTGTTTCAGGAATATCAGTGACTCCCTGCATGTAGTGTCTTGCCTTGTGAGTCCAGTGACTTCTCCACCCAATTCTTTAGTTGATGTGCCAATCTATAGGTATGTAACTAATGGCCATTGTCTAGCAATATTATTTTGTGACGGCAAATAAAACATCTATACATCATGTTTGCTTACAGATAGGTGATGATTACCCCGCAAAATCCTTGAAAATTTAGTCAAAACTATACCACAATTTAGTACAGTTTTGACCGTGACAAGGAATTTATTGCTACAGACAAACACTCACAAAAGGCAAGGGAAAATTATAATTTTGGAGGACAAAAAATAATAATCTTGCGCGAATATTTATAAGGCTACCCTACTACACCTCTAACAGTACTACTACTACCTCTAACGCTGTTTTGGTTGCCATTTCAATAAGAAGATTCAGTTCCTCAACTTTGAACACGGTAGGTACAGGAACGACGGTAAAGGAACAGCACCTACGCAGAGGCTTACAGAAATTAATTACAAAGACACAACGGCCGGCGTGTAGAAGCTCTTCAAACTTTGTAGTCCCCTAAGAACTCACTCGCTATAGTTAATGCTATGAACGACATTTGTGTACTCGTAGCATAATATGGCGAACGACCTGGAACAGGAAACCGGGTCTTTGGTGAGGATTTTACGCGTGGAAACCGAAACATAAATCAATTTTGTGGTTAAGGGCTTAGGAAATGCTCTATAAACCCAACAGGTTTGGAGGAACACCTTCTGCGAGACCTTCGATAGGGGACTCCCTTTGGCAGAGCTGAAGGGGAATGTTATTAGTTTACTGGGCCATCTCGGTAACTTGCTCCCTCTTGTTAGCCAGTTTCCTCTTGGAGAAGGGAGCGGTTTCGTGGTAATGACGGTTTTCATCGAAACTTGATCAATTATTTTGGCAGCTAAGGGGAGAGGGCAGCAGAAGTCGGCTAATCCAACGGTTTTCGCGAAGTTGGCCCGATTGTTACCTCAGGCTAGGTTTGCCTAAGTGGTTTTGTGTTTTCGCGACCACAAATCCTCAGTTCAAATGGTAACGTTTGGAGCGGAGTTTGCTTGGTTTATGAGTTGATTGAGTCGTTAACGTACTACTACAAACTATCATGAATTACAAGACCCAGATGCTCTCTTATATTGTCACTACGTACCATGAATAACATCGAACACTCATCTTGCTTCTAATTGGTACCCAAAAACGAAAATGGTCCAGTATTTAGTAGTTCGTGCATTAATTAGGAAGCTCAATTTGAAAAATGCAACTCCTTGTCAGGTCGAGTTGCTTACAACAAACTGTTTTGAGATATTCTCAAAATCGGTTTAAATCTTTAATATTCTAAATTAGTCGAACTCAAAATATAGTCCATTTAGAATTTTTAGAAGAGGAGGTTTGAGGCAATCCGAGTTTCTCCAGCTAATTTGCCTCCGTACATGTTCAAACTAGGCGAAACTAGCCTCCCCCACGCGTTTCGATTTTGAACGGGGATGATTCACCCCCTAAAATGAATCCAATTCTTCAGCTCTTGGTAGACTCGAAAGCAATAATATGAATGGCTGGTGTCATCAATCAGGATTTCGATCTTCCAGTTAATTGTATTACCAACACGGCTGATTCAAAATATAATGACAAAATATAGAGGAAATTATACAAGAGGATCGGTGTACTTGTAGCTAATCTCACTACTATCCTATTTCTCAATTCCCAGATATCCTCCACAGTCATTCGATATTAAACCTGGGCATATTAGGTAGGTAACAGACTCTAAGCAGGATTCACCGTTTCACCAAATGAATCTTCGTTCCACTGAGTCCACCTTACCGTTTTCTCCTGAATAATTCACCCCTGGGGCTGAAAGACATTTACCCTCTCCCCACCATCGTTGCTCCTAAGAGGTAAGTTTGAGTTAACGAAGATAAATCGGGCGCCAAATAATCTCCAGTATCTCTCGGCTTCCGACTTACGCGATGGAAAATCCTTTCTGTAATTTGCTTTTTAAGAAGGAACTCTGTAGAATCCCTCAGCAAGAGAGAGAGCCGGTAGAATGCTTTCGGGAAATTGGAAATGAATAATCACCAAATATATTCGAATTCCCCGAAGGCGGCAACAGGCTCATCACGACTGTTCCAAAATAATATACTGTTGGTATAATTAATTGCCTCCATCGTACTTTATCGATTGATGAATAAGCAAAAAAATGTGTGCGCAAAGCGCGAGAACCGGTTTTTCAAATGTTCAAATAATAACTTTGCCAAAGCCTGATTATATCGAAATTTGTATTCGCGCTGTGTTCTATAATCACCAATAATGAGTAGGAGTAACATTTGTTTCCACTGGGAGTCGGTTGTCAGTTAAGTTGTCAGTCGTGTTTCGTCAAATTTGGGGGCAAACTTTGAGGATCAGTTGGATGTCATCTCTTTGACAGAGTTTCAGAGAGCATGATGGGTCATCTGCCAGTTTTATACGGTGGAGAATGATGCTTCCTCGGGTAGTAATGATTTACATCAATCCGAAAACTAACAACTGATACACCTAGATCCATAACTTAGCTCACACAAGTAAACAGATCAACAGTAGTTATGTGTAATTTTCCTAGATATGGATGACGCTCCTCTCCATCAAAGAACTCTATGCATCTAAGTACTTATATTAGGTTATTAGGTATATTTATGTGAACTTTTGAAAACGATGGTATTAAATGTTCATTGTGAGGTTGAAGGACAGAGATTTTTTCGAAGCTCAGGAAAACTGGTCTTTGAATCCGAAAAGGAATGAATTACTGCCGATCCCACTATCAGTTGCCTTAGGGGCGTTGGCAGTGGGTTGAGTCATAACATCGGCAACCAGACGAACTGATACCCCAACCTTTTCTACGTCTTCAACGCCCATTAATCATAACACCCAGGTTTCATTCATCAGATCACAATCGTTTCTGATAACTGCCTCCAGTGAAGAAGACCTCGGTGAGGTTTCTTTCTCACTGTGCGATACATTCCTCCTGAAGGTTCGATTCAACTACCTCGCACATATTTAACCGTACTCCTCCCCACCGAAACAAAAATTTAATTTGCATTGTCAGAAACTTATTATTCTAATACCTAACACAATATAATGTAAATTTATCAGTGGAGGAGAGGTATATCTACAAAAGTATCCCACCAGTTCAAAGCGTTTTCAAAAGATGGTTTACTCACCCAGGGGCTATTTGTCCTCTCCTATTGGGATACAGCTCAGGATGCTGCCCATATCGGAGGTACACGTCGAACTGCTGCTCGGCTCTCGAGTCAAAACTGAAGTACGTCTGGTCGGTGAAGTTGTCGACGTGGAACACCAACTTGACGAAGCTCGTCTCGGAAATGAAGGTTTGAGGCTGCTCCGTCTCCCCGCAGAACAGCCCTGGGTCCTTCCTGTTGGACAGCTCCGTCTTCGTGTTCCCGTCCACGATCTGCCAACAATCAAGAAACGAAATGTGGTAAAATAGTATTGGCTGTCGATTTTGACATCCACCAACTGACAGACGACGATTGTAAGAAGGCATTTGAAGAGGCCAGTTAGTTTTTAGATTGATTCAGATCGTATGCTTAGTATTGGTTATTGGGTTAAAAACCCAAAACCAGTACCATGCACCACTGTACCTACCACTGTACCACCACTGTACTGTACCTATATAATATCACTGAGTACCAAACAGTCTGATATGACCTTTCATTGAAGAAAAAAGTCTGCCAAGTTGGGTGGGCAGTATAGCGTTCTCAGCTTCGTAACATGGATGTATAGAATGAGTTAGTGAACATTTCAGCGAAATTGGTAGAATAGCTCCGGAGCATGCTTATGACAATACATTTCAATCGTGACGAAATTCATGGGTCATGTGTTCGAGTCAGCCCCCAACTGCCCTGCGAATTTGAGCGAAATAGGTCAGAACTGAGATGCCGGGGTTTCAGGAAATTCACGTTTGCGCATTCACACATTGCGCGCACGCTACTAGTGATTTCTTTGCGATGAAATTGATAGGAGACCGTCACAGGGCTTACCCGCACAATTCCTGAAAATTTCATGAAATTCGGACCACAACTTTATATAATTTTGCTAGGGACAAGGAATTGACCACAAACCGACAGAGACGGAAATAAAATTCTTCAGAAAGCTCTGAAACGTAAAAGGCAAGTGGCAATTTTGATTTTGGGGGACAAAATTGTTTTAATTTCTAGCATGAATACATAGCGTCCTACCTTCATTAGTGAGGAAGATAAATCACAAAACCAGTTCCAAATCACATTTTTTGAAATCTCACTTGGCGTCTCCAGCATTGACTTGCGAAGAAGGAGAGAAAAAAAGGCGAAACTCCTCCTCCATCTTGAAGTCTCCTTCGTCGTCCAAACAGAAGGAATACTACCACTCTATACACATGTTTAACGTGCAATGTTGGCTGTGCAAATAAGACCTGGCTTTGAGTTGATGTTGGGAGTGAAGAATTGGTATGCACCTGATGTACCTAGTTGATTTTTGTTTCAAGTACTATTAAATAATGTAGAAATGTGAGTAATAATGTGGAGGGAAGTGAAAGTAAGAGGGGGGGGGGGGGGGGGGGGGGGGAAGAGAAGAAAAAGAAAAACTATATGCTGCATATTCTAAAGTATGCAGGTATATTGTTAAGTGTATTTCATCATTGTTTTCTAGGACAATCTGTTCACAATTTTTTAGGTTAATGGAGATGCCCCGAAGGCATTGACAAGAAGTTAATTGAAAAACCTGACTTCATAACGAAGGAGGAGGTTCGCCTTTTTATTCTCTCCTTCCTCGCAAGTCCTCAATTCTGGAGACACTAAGTGAGATGTCAAAATGAACCTATAACCAGCAGTTCCAACAATAATTCATAGTTTTATAATTTTTCCGGTCTTAATTACACATACCTACCATCACATTCACCAGTAGTAGACAGCTTTACAATACATCATGTATATGAAAGTGTTCACCATTGTAGGTGTATTACGAATCTCCAATAGGAGTTCCTTCAGGGGTAGTATTATCTTCATTACTTGGTAGTATTATCGTCGTTACTCGGCATACATTCTGAATCGCATGGTATGTATTCT
Source organism: Lygus lineolaris (assembly GCA_030264115.1). NCBI lineage: Eukaryota > Metazoa > Arthropoda > Insecta > Hemiptera > Miridae > Lygus > Lygus lineolaris. Next base: position 4,805,389 of record JAEMON010000011.1, read on the forward strand.
ATACCCAGATACCGAGATGAACCATCTATAATTATTCAGAGTTTAGGAAGATCCTTGCTGCAAGGTGCTTAAAATAATTTGATGAATAGGCTCTCCAGAGGGTCGAAATTTTTGTGCCTTTGAAAACCACTGAATAAGAATTTTCAGATCGAAATTTCGTTTAATTTCGTCACAAAACGAACAGAATCCCATTGCATTTGACCCCTTTTCACCCACTTACAATACAAAATTTATTAGGTACTTCAGTTATCTAAATTAGTGCCATAGAGGAAGAGAAATACAAATCGAATTTCCTCACCATGCATTTCCTCATAGAGTCCATAGGTATTTTGTTTGATGTTTCAATCATATCCAGTCTTCATAGAAAACCATCTCCGAACACATTAGAGGAGCAAACTAAACCTAGTAAGCAAATCTTCTCCTAAACTCAACCGCCTCACGAATATTTAAATATTCAATCCTATTGCAACGTGGGTTTGAGGGGCTTCGATGGAACAACAGTTGGGTACGTAGAACTCTCTTCCTATACAGGTGAAATTGAATGAAATAATGTCTAACGATACGATTTCAGGTAACTTTTCCAAACAAAACTTCTGGTTCGAAGAATGATAAAAAACAAGAGTATTAATTAATCCCTTCTCCTGTATTTCAACTTCCAGTTGGGTTAAAACGAAGCGATAAAAAAACTTTCACGTTATTCTACGGTATTTTGTTACATGTCTGTTTTTAATCAAATTCATCTCAAATAACTCAATTTTATATAGGAACATTGTAGCTCTCATAAATCAACGTTTCTTCATGGTCCACCATGAAAATACGCTGGAGTAATAAAAGCGGTATATTGTTAATAATTGAATTATTCCATATGGCAGATCACGGAATCCCCCGAAGGGGATTTTTTTCTTAATTCAGCATCCAAGAATAGGTAAAACAAGTGGAGCAAAGATTTCAACAGAAAAATAACTCAATCAGCGAAGGCAGTACTTTCAGCTCAGAATCCAAGTAGTAAGAAATATTAATAGTAGGTAAGTGGTAGTTAGCAGTGCAACCTACTTTCAAGAGTCAGGAATGGGGGTGGCTGAGGGTGTGGGTGGTTGCCTAAGTTGTTTTTTGGAACATGGTTGGGTTTTCGAGCATTGCAAAATACCAAGATCGAGCCAGCTGCTATTCTACCACCCATGACAGCCATGCCACCCATGAGGGGTGTTTATTGTCCTTCCTGTTAAGATGGCATCCACGGAGGTTTCGCTCAACATTAAAATAGACTTGTTATCAGTCGTCCTGCTGCCCCAACCACAAGTTCAACATTTTGTATTTTTGATTTAGTAGGTATATAGTTGTGTGGTACTGCAATTAGTAAATTCACGAAAAACATAGTAGTGTGAGTGTGTTGTGATAAGAAGGTAATGATTGGATAGTAAACACAACCCATGAATTATAGGTGAAATATAGGTACCTATTGAGATATTGACAAAAAACTGTTTGAACGATAAGTCATCTAACTTCTGTGTCCACGGAAGGTCGAAGAATTAATGGATCCTTCAAAATCAATAATTATTATTGTCACTAGCAATTCTGTGCTCGTTTTAAAATTGTTTATACTATTTACGTTTATGGTATAAGTCTGGCCAGTTTCTTACACTAGGCAAAACTCTGGGATGAGTGTGGTGATCGAGAAACTTTGTCGGTATCTAGTTATTTCTATACGTACAGAATTTTCGCATCAGGAGATCCCTCACGAATTTCATTGCAGTCAGGTGATGAAAGGCTGATAGAATGATTGCTGAAGATGGCGATCAATGGATAGGGATTATTAACAACCAGGGGATAGGATAGAGTATAATGATAGTAGGATGGAGAGTATTTATACCTGCGTCGAATTGTTGAGGGAAAGATCATACTCGTCGAGAGTTGGGATTCTCATCTCGTCTCCCTCTTCAGCAGCACCTTCCGTTTCCTTCCCCCAGAAAGTCATCCGTCACGAGGAATTGCCTCCATCCGTTAGCCGATCCACCGGGAGTGGAACCCGTCAGCTCCGAACAAGGGTACTCAACTGCCACACATCAACCTCGACTTTTCCTCTTTGCGAAGTCTAAAATATAATTTACGGCGGAATATTTTTCTAGTGCCGACTTTTTGAAAAGAGCCTTCCCCTTCACACCGCTACGAGTGCGGTTATCAACGAGTTCCTTTTATCCCGGGCACCTCAGGCAATCAGTTTGGTCTTTCTCCGTCATTTCACCCCTTGTTGAGACCCCTGTCTAGACAATTCCTCACATTTTCCTTCTACTGCCTTATGTTTTGTGTTTAGAATGGCGTCCTCTTTAACTGTTTCACCATGAATACTGTATATTGTATATTCCGAGAGCTTTGTCACTTCTACCTCTTATTCAATTTTTCAACACATAAATCTTCTTGGTCGAAAAAACACAGCAGTATGTGTTATTGCTATTTCTTGATGGAGTCCTCGTAAAAACCAAATTCACATACACACCATGACATATGAAATATGCACTTGAAGATTTCGGACAAATATAGAGATTTAGCAGTGGTTCATTACCTAGTTTATCTTGCTGGCTATAGTTGGGAACTTAGGTGGATCGGAATGTGCTGTTTTTGACCTTAGAATCTATTGATAACCCTCGAAAACCCCCATGCCCTATAATTTGCAGCTCCAAAATCTTAATAGTTCGGTGAGAATGAGCTTAAGATAAAACGTCATCAGCCAAACATCTCTCTCTCACTCGTTATTCACGTGTGTGAGAGCGAGATGTTAAACTGCTGACGTAACAGGCTTTTTCCTTCCCATTTTTCACCCCCTTCCGTTCATTTCTGACCCTACATATTGCGCCTTTTTGGAAAGCTCTCCGGTATACCTACAATTTGAAGGAATTCAACAGTTGCTTCCATAGGTAAACGTGGGATGACATGAACGAAAAACTCTCACGAATTAGTCGTCCGATATAGTTCAAAATTTCATGTTAGTGGGGCGCTAGTTCGGAGAAAGCTCCAGAAAAATCATGGTGATCAGATAAATAACGCCTATGTATGCAATTAGAGTTTAAACCAACAAACGGTGATCAATATCAATAATATCAAATAGTCAGACAGATATTCCTATGCGTCCTCTCCACACCATTATTCGATTTTTCGCAGTATTTTCAGTGAAGCCGGCCTATCTATAATAATTCGGTAGGGGATTCTCCGTACATTTGGCAACCCTGGGTTCCCACAATTAGGGAGAGGACATTCAGGGAAAGAAGCCCCACAGCCTCACAAGTCACAAACAACGAGTACTAGCTCAATAGCGGGCCTCACTGCGCCTCACAAGTCACAGCTAACGAGCACCAGCTCAATAGCGTGCCTTAACGGGCAGCAACAGTCACACAATTGTTTTTCCTTGATTTATTTTTTAATACAAAAACTTTAATTTATTGGACTACATTCTCGTGATTTTAAATTTTAATTTTTGTCAAATCATTTCAAGTTTACTTATTATTGTAGTATACATAAACTTTTAACATACATACAGACAGACTCGGTTTCTCATGATTAGATATTTATTACTCATCCCATTTTGAAACCACTTTTCAATAAATTTAACGATCTTGTGAATCGTAAGGGGGTTTTGGCACATCGATCCAAAACTGCCGAAGGTTTCGTCGGACTGAGGGCGTGAAATGATTTAGTACTGATTATACGGGCGAGGTACGACCTTTCTCCTTGGCTCCCGCCAAACAGTAAGATGAATTGCCTTTATCCGTCAGCCGATCAGAAGCATCAGCGAACAAGCTAGGTCAATGACTATAGAAAATGTATTAGACCCACTTCTCACACCTTCTTCTAACCATCCATTGATGCAAAATCTTATCCACACACGCTCGGATCGATCGCGCGTTTTTGAACATCTTATTTAGGATTATCATCGTGACTGCGGAGAAAGTATGAAGTACCGATGTTAACTCGTAATTTCAATATAAAAATGGACACATTCAAAATGTGTTCTACATTCAAAAAATATTGGATAGCCGATGTAAATCAGTATCTCTCAGTCTGCATATCTACACTTCTTCATAAAATCTTTTCAGAAAGCGTAAACACTACAAATCCAGTAGTAATACTAGGAAGCTCGGGCATTGTAGCCACACCTTGTAGCAATGAATATCAAAAACCATGGAGAATATAAAATTTTGGATGCAGAAAGATTGAAAAATAATGGAATACCTCAGAAAATATATTTTGAGAGTTGTAAGATTGTTCACACTTTCCATCCGCTGGCCTATTGGTGATCCCATGCCATGATATTGCTTTAGAGTGAGTGAGGTTCTTGTAGCACACTATAGGCCGTAATTTTGAGTTGTTGACTTCAAATTTTGAGATTAGACTCGGAAAAAATTATCCCGTTCAAATTTTGAGATTAGACTCGAAAAAATTATCCCGAAACTCCCCACCATCAATTTGCGATTTAAATATTTATATTGTAGGTACTAATGTTAACCTAGTTAGTTACACCATTCACGTTTATACATAACAAAAGATCACTTCTGGTCTTGTTGGTACTTAGGCACGCATTATGTGTCTGCTAAGACGATCATTTTGTTTACCTTGTTGTGTCTTTTTGTCGTCTTCCTTTATTTTTTGCTTCCTCACTACCGAAGGTAGTACATAGCTTCCTTCGTGCAAGAAATTAAAAAAATTGTTGTCCTCCAATATCAAAATTTCCACTTGCTT
>JAEMON010000011.1:4811119-4823132 GCA_030264115.1 Lygus lineolaris
CCGGTCCAGCCGTTGTGTAATTATTGGCCAGACTAGGAGACACGAGACAGCTCGTAAATGGACAACACCATCTCAGAGAACTCTCTAATCAGCCGTAACAAGAAAGGATCGGGAGGCTGGTCACAAGCGATCGCAGCGCCACCTTTGGAGAGATAGATGTACCGTCATAACTTTGAAGAAAACTTTCAGAGACACTCAGAGCGCTTTGAGGTTGAGAGTTTCTTATCGATCTCCAAAACCCGACGGAGGTTAGAAGGCTAAAGGGTGAGGTGTAGGAGTAAAGTGATTTAGGAATGATTATGCTCGAGCTTCAAGTCAAGTTCGCTCAGCAGCTTTTCCGTCTTTTCCACCTCCAGTTTCCCCGTTTTCGCCATTCATCAAGACGAATTGCCTTCATCCTTTAGGGGATCCTGGCACGGCATGAAGCGCTGTAGTTGCTGAAGCTTCGCCTTGAGTGATCAGCAAAGTCCTGATGAAGCCGCATGTTAGAAGTTCGAATGCCAACTCTAGTGAGGATTGATAAATAGAGATTAAGCGCGTTCCTAAGAACATGAATAGCTGAATTATATATGCGCTGAATCGACTCTGTACTGTCTCGGTTGTTACTGTTTAATTCACAATGTGCCCTAGCAAATACCTATGTACCTACCAACTATTCACGCGTTTCTTCATCAAGAATAGTTCTCCTTTTTGTTAGCAAAAACAATTATTATTGTCTTAATTCGCAGCCATAGATGGGAAGCAGAGCGCTACTAAGAAGTTAGGAAAGTATATGAGAGAAATGAAATTTTCAGATTGTGTGAAGACTGACAAAAACTGACAGCGTAACTTCGAATATGAATAGTTTGATACTGTAACGATAAGGTGTACGTTACCTTATTGGTCATACTCATGGATTCGATATATCCGTATCAAACCCCCACCGAAAAATGAGAACACTAACTGAAAAAAAGAGAGCAAGTTGTGAAAGATGATTTACTTGATGAGCGAATTTTCCAAAAATCTTTTATTATTACTCTAGAATTTGTGGGGAAATTTTAATTTAACATACTATTACCTAGCGATTTATTGTGACCCATAAAACTACGATCAAGATAATTCGATGGGCTATTATCATGGAAAACTTCAAGCTGATTTGTTTCTACAAGAACGGTACCTATTTATATACATACTTCTATTTATTGCTACCATGTTTTTTGACCATAATATAAAGTGTTGCACGGAGTTTGATTCAGAATGATTAAGACTATTTCTATCTATTCTAGCTAAAATGGATGCGTACTATAGATGTAGGAATAAAGGTGAGTAGCCTAATTTTATTCAAAATTAGTTGATGACCTCAATACCTCGGTACAACAAACATATGTGTTAATATAGTGAGAGTCTCTATTTGATCCTTGGAAAATAATGTCATGTTTTTCATTCTTCTTGGATAGTTTACTGATTCAGGCACCAAATACTAACATATCAATGTAAAGAAGAAGTACAAAAAAGTTCCATTCATGCAGCTGAGTTGGTGAGTGAATTTTTAAAGAATAATTTTAACCAATTTTGTGGGTGATTCTTATAGGAAATTTCACGCTGATTCCGAATATACCATATTATGTTCCTATGCTTAGGATGGTATTTCATACCACAAACCTCAAAAAACACGTTTTTTTTTTAGCGATTTTTGAAACTAAATTTTCGAAATTTGACCCCTTGGAGTACCCCAAAAATTCTGGCCAACGAACTCATCCTTACTTTTGATATTATTGACATTTAAAAAAATTTTGGATTTTTTATCTCGATCCCTCGGGCAGATATCGTTTGGAGTGACACATATATAAACGTATAAATATTCATATGAAAAAGTGTTAAATTTCAGGAATCGTTTTAGAATTGTCTGAAACGGATTTCCATGAAGAAAATTGTCAAAAATTTGCATTAAAAAAATTTTGAAGCCATTGCAATAGCTTCATTTTCTTCAAAAATTTGCTAATGGATACAAGGAATGCATCATTCTTATTCGAACAGGAAAAAGTGATTTGGCTCGTATTTATCTCATCTCCTGCTACATAAAACACTATTATGGCAGGTCTAACAAGATTATGAAAATATAGGAAATCAATCATTCACAGCAATTTCACTGTGGGATTTCTAATGGACATAATAATTTTTGGGGAAGTGAAAGATTTCTTAGTTATTTTACCTAGTATTTTTGTTCAACCCCAACGGCATTTAAAATATTCGGCAGGCTCATTTTCTTTGAACCACATGAAAAATGGAGCACTTTCTAATAATAAGTTTTCAGCAGAATTGGTTTGGTATTACGAAGGTTGAAAGCAGCTACAATGGCTTCAAACAACAAATCGGAAGGAAGTTTCCTATTCCGGACATATTTGGACTGGAAAATGTTAAATATTAATTCTTTCGGGTCGGCTGATGGTCTCGGCAGATGGCTCGAAGGGTTTCAGGGCCAACCACACACCTTACGATACCCGAGATAATGCGAGGCGATCCCGCCAAAACGGAAAGGTCGCCCCCAGGGATCCGGACTCGTAAATATCAAATGGATGCTCCGACATTCTGGTCCTTCGGTGCGAAGGACTCTATATTTGGATCCAGATGTACCCACCCTCCTTTTCTTCGGAACGAAAGGTCAGAAACGAACGCTCTTCTAATTCATACGAGAATGTCAACCTGTTTGCTCGATAAGACCACAAAACGATCAATATTGTCCTTACCATTGCAGGATATTTATTCGTAAGTTTATTAATTTTCGCACAAGGGCGAAGGGGAAAGCGGGGCAGCTGCCCCATTGAACAGGTAGGATTTTTTTTTTAAATTCAAAGGCGCTGGTAATTTAGGCCATGGACGCACAAAACAATCATGACGAGTTAAAAGGGTAGTAATCGTTCTAAAAATAACATTCGGTCAAAAAGTTTAAACTTCTAAAATAAAACAATCGATTGTATTTAAAAAAAAAAAATTCGATTGCACTTCGATTACGGTCCAAAATTAATTGTTTTGTGACCTTTCCGCTTCACCCATGGCTTCTTCCCACTTCGATACCTTTCAGGGAAAGAGAAGAGACCTTCTGGTCTTTTGACATGGATGTACAGAAATTTCTCAAAAACTAGTCGAGGAATTTGTCGAAGAAGTCTTAAATTAATTTGGCGCCAACACAAGGCGGTTTATTAAAAAAATGGAGGTTTTTCAATAATTGGAATGAGGATTAGGGAGAGGATTTTATGGAGGTATTTTCTCGAAGATCCTAAGTTTATGAATTTACTGTTCTCGTTTTGCATGGCGTTTTATATTGTAAGAAGTACTTGATTGAAAGTAAGAGAAAGTAAGAGAGAAGTTGATGGTATACCTACCAGTTTATGTCTGCCCCAGTACAAATATTGGTCTGGCTACGCCATCTTTCGCATCACGTAGAATGAAGGCCCAGCTGGTACCTAACAATGAGAACTAATCACAGTCAGCCAGCTTTTAGGAATACATACAAATAAAATTAAAGATTCCAAATTTACCGTTACGTTCCTATGTTAAGATGATAATTTTAATCATAAACCTCAAAAACACGTTTTTTGACCTTAATTTTCAAATTTTCATCCGTACAGTACTCCAAAAATTCTGACCAACGAACTCATCCTTTGTTTTGTTATTATTGACATTTTGAATTTTTATTTTTCAGATCAATCCCAGGGTCAGATATTGGCTGGAGTGACAAATAATATATAGATGGATAAATATATAATATTCATATAAAAAAGTGTCAAACTTCAGGAATCGTCTTTAATAGTTTGAAACTGATTTCCATGGATAACATTCTAAAATTTTGCATAACTAAAATTTTGAAGCCATGGAGGTAGCTGAATTTTAAAAGAAAATTCGTTAAGTCAGTTTCAGTCATCGGATACACCTCTTGGATTATCTTTTCGGAAAGCTCTCACTAAGATTTTTCAAATGAAAGAAAAAGAAAATAACCATTCAAATCCCATCATCCCCAATCCCTATCAAGTCATTCAAATAACCATTCATCCCCAATCCCTATCGAGTCATTGATGGTACATTCTATAACACGGAAAACTCTTCTCTTCCACCACTTGCACAATAACAGCGCTGATCGCACTTCTTCTGTTACTGGTAACAGAAGAAGTGCGATCAGTGTTGTTATTGTGCAAGTGCGTGGACGAAATGCCAAGGCCCGCAAGGAGCCGGGTTTCTTCACCCGCTTTTGTGAGACCCCCGAAGCCAGCAGTTTTCTGCACCATCTTTCGAAAGTGTCACAAATCCCCCTTCAAGTCTCGAGAGGATCGGGTGTACCAAAGGCCTTGGTTTCCGGTTGACGCTGTTTGAAATGCATACTGCTGTGTCGAGTCCGTTCCTCTTCCCAAGTGTGCGGTATGAAGTTTCAATCAGACGAAAACCCACTGTTCAGGATTTCGCAATTACTCCGGGCGATGATGAATATTCATGAACAATTTCACCGCTCCTAACTCGAACAATGGCTCGATTGAGGGCGAAGTATTTGAAACAGCGTCACATCGACACATGCACAGACCAAGTTACTTATGTAGTACCGAACTCAAATCTGCTTTCTTGGATTATTGACATAAGTACGCCTTGGCGATTATAGGCATTGTACCATTATAGGCCTTGATTTTGTTCAGATCTCTGAAATAAAATGCTGTGAATTGTAAACGTCATTTGCCTAATGATAACTCATTTTCTTTGAATAGGTAGTGGAGGGAGCGATACCTATGGACTCTTTTTACATTTTAATTTTGCTTCCTCACTACCGAAGGTACCTTTAGGAAGCTATGTATTCGAGATATAGGTTAAATTTTTTGTTTACATCCAAAATCATAATTTCCACTTGATTTTTTCCTTTCAAAGCTTTCTGATTTCGGTTCCGCGTCTACGCGTCTGTCGGTGGTAATTCTTTGCTCCGGACACAATTATTATTGTACTAAATGATGATCCGATTTTGATGAAATTGTCGGGGATTGTCCGGGTTAGCCTCTATAAAATATTATCGCCGTCGTATAAACAGTAGCGTGTGCGGATGAACACAAAATATGTTTATGGATTTTGGACCGATTTTGCTCACATGTAGAGGGTAATTGGGAACTGGCTCCGAGATTATTGCCTATGAATTTGATCACAATTGGTTAGTATTAGCAACCTCGCATGCGTAAAACTGTGTTGTCAGGCGTAAGTCCGGAATAATTCTACAAATTCCGGTGACATTTTCGCTCACTGATTCTATACGTCCACGTTATAAAAGTGAAAAGGCGTCTGCCCTTCCAACTTGGCAGACTTTTTTATTGGCCTTAGAATAATGTTTTGAAAGTCTTTTCTTCATGGAAAGTACCAAATATCTCCCGAGTGTACTGCATTTTTTCAAATTTCAAATTACAGATCTGCAACTTGTGATTTACCTACTTTTTCTACCATCGAAAGCCATTTTTTTTTGTCCATGGGCATAACACCTCACTGTACCTACGGAGAGGTTATGGGTACCTACAAAAATGAGAGGAAATATGCAAAAACCCGTACATTTTCAATAGGTAGGTCTATACGATATTTGTTGAAAATTGTACATTAGGATTAAAACTATCTCTCACAAATCAGAAGGTTGGGCCTAAATAAACTGTACTTGTTAAGTATGTGTTGTCAGGTACTACAGCGGGTGTGTTGCCTGAAGTAGGTACAACGAACTGCTATTTTTAATTTATTCCCTACTAAAGACAAACCCGACGTATTCTGGGAGCCAGGAACTATTTTATAAGATATCAGAGACATAACCAGACCAAACTTTCAGAATATTATGTTTGGTGTGTCATATACATACTATGAAGTGTATGGCTGATAGACATATCAGTTTGGTAGCTTTCAAAAATAGTGGCTGTTGGCAGGAGTGGGGGAGGTTCTTTTCCAGCACGTTCTTATTTATTTATTTTATTTTATTTGATTTTATCTCATGAACGGGCAATGCCCAATATACAAGGTATCAATAAGTACAAATCAGTTGGCAGGCATAAATAATTAAAGTTTGCATGATAATCACACATTCATAGTTAGTCACCTTTTAGAAATTGTACATAAGTAGGGTGAAGTACATAAGTACTTATTTTGTAGTATTATTAGTAGTATAGTAGTAGCATATTAGCAGTAGTATTTTTGACACTGCAATCAGCACTCCACCTCCGTTGTGTGACTTGATTATATGATTTATATTATATTATTTAGGATCCTTCTTGCCCCGTTTGGATAGGAAATTTTTAGTTTTTGAACCACGGAAGATGAAAAATATCTCTCAACTCCAAAATAAGAAGAACTGTAGAAGACTCTAGTTTCGACAGGTATGGTTGAAGTTGTAAAAACTTTCCAATCAGACTTGAGGAGGTGGGATCATGTGTTGAACTGCAGGACTCCAATTGCTTCCACAGGCTCCCTCTCCTAAACTACTCCGATCACTTACAAGATTTAACGATCATAAGTACACATGGTACACAGGTCCTTGGGTACAACTGTTCAAAGGTACTGCATCCTCCCCTACTCAATATTATTATAATATAATCGTGTATAGGACAACTTCGTCGGCTGGTTCCTCTTTCCTTGGAGATGAAGAACAATTTTACTGTAGTGTAAGGCGTACAAGAAAAAACCTCTGGTTTACAATCGTCTGGAACAGAGTTCGTGTAGGTTGGTGTTGACTAAGTAGGGTGCAAGAAGAGATAACAAGGTTAGGATGACATCACAACCAGACCGTCTCCCTCGTCCCTTTGTCTCCGTCTCCTCGTATATCTAATAAGGCAATTAGCATTTAGTTCGAACGCGGCTCAGCATCGCGAGAAATGTGCACTCTTAGTTATCAACTATGCAAGTAATCTGAGTGATTACCGAGCATTTATTCATTTTAATAAAGTCTACCGTTGAGGTTCCCATCATAACTACATTATGATATTATGACGTGGATTTATGTTTCTGGGCTGGGGATCGTTCTGAAATTTGCGTGATCCATGATACTAACAATTCGTGACGACACCAACATATGTAACGGGCACGGGGGTTGTCGATTTTACAACGTACGTACCAACTGAAATCTCGACCAAATTCGGTATGACAAGGTTCCAAATGCACGAAATCGACCGACCTACATTCGGTCTATTCGTACCTATAGAATACCGTTTAAAACGAACATAGTTCAGTGTATATCCGTTACTACAGATATTGTTTGTACCGAACATCAGTAGATACTTACCTACCAAACAGCACCTCTCAGTTGGTACCTAACAGTGTTGAGCAAACGCCACTTTTAATTAGTTTTGTTTTTAGTTGTAAATGAGGCTGTAGTCAGGGTCAGGTGGTTTCAAAAATACTTTTGAATACGGGGATTGAGTGGTTAGAGCCTCATTCGCAACGAAGACTAAAAGTAATTACGCCGTGGTTTTTTTTGTGGGTTATTTATTTACTGAGCTTATCCGATAAGCAGAAAAATCACGAGATATCCACTATTCCGGACTTCTGAACCGGTTCCTCCTTGATTTAGGTACCTTAGCCAAGAAGTCCGAGAGTTACAGTTGCACTCTCCTCAGAGCGAACCGAAATGTATGTTCCCTTACCGCAACAGCTGTGAACCTCGGCTTTTTTAAAATAAATTTATTAACAAAAACAGTTATTACACATATATTCAAGTACAATATACAGTGTACAATATATACAGATAGTGCCTACGGCTAGATTCTCCAAATTCTATGATATGGCCAAAAGGTCACTGTGACCTGTCCAGACCTTTCCCTCTCAGTATTTTCTGTGATTACAACATGTTAGGCCGAGAGTTTCGGTGCAAGTCCTAATCGTTCCTTACAGTAAATTATTCTAACAGTAATTAATTTACTCGATACAACACTGGCAAGCCCATTAAACAAAGCATACCTACAAGATTATCATTAGAGGGTCAAGGTATATTGAGGAAATGAAAACAAAATACGAAAAAATAAATAGATACAATTCTATGAATAAATTCATGAATTAACAAATACAATAAATTTGTTCATGAAATGAACAAAACCGCGACACTCTGGAGAATTTTTACCCTGCCCGCTGCCTGGCACTTCCATCTATGATTGTTGCTAGTAATAAATATTGTTGTTATATAAATAAAGCCTAGAATGATATAAGTGAGTTGATTGAGTAATTAGAAGGTACTCAGTGTTTTTATAAAGATTATTTACAATATTTTGTGAATATAGGATGCAAAGGTGGACCAAGAAGGAACCGGTAAAAAGTCAGGAAGTGTGGATAACCATGATTGTTCTCCCTACAGGTTCTTCTCAGTAAGTAAAAAACCCACGGTGTAAGCCAGTGCTACAACTCTGGTAGCCCCAAGAGATAACACCAGTCCACCATCCTATTATTGTAAAAGTAGATGCAAAATGGCTTTTACCCAACAACTGCTGACTCGAACTAGGTTTGACAAAGTTCCAAAAGCGTACCTACTCGACCTCGGAGTGATGAAAACATAATATTCATGAATCAATGTTTTTCCGAGAAATGGAGATTTTTTTATCAATCACTTCGAATCATCATCAATAATCAATCATTCCAAATATTTCATAAAAAGTCTACGGAACACGCACAGGTCCTACGTGCTTATTCGATTGAAATGTATTTTTTAGGAAACTTCCCACATGACCGACAAGTTGATGAATGTTTCACACCGAGAACGCTACCAGAATAATTCACGACAAAAGAGGGGAAAAAATAAAATTATGGAAGGTACATGATATTCGCATGATATTCAGCTCTTCGACTTCCTGCTCTGCAACCTCAATAATTTATTTGAACCGTCCGGAGAAGTAAGGGCTGACGTCAAATAACACCCGAGTTGTGAAGTGCAACGTCAAAAAACCTTCACAATAAAATCCCTTTCATTCAGTCGGTACAGGTTTCCCGCGAAGAAGTTTTCCAATCCAAGTGTTATTTATACCTAAAGCGTGACCCCGCTGCCAACATGGACGGAAGAAAATATAAAATAGGAACTCGAACCCCACCACCACTTCTGAGAGTAAAACGATCACGTCCCTGTTAGTGGAATTTAATAACATTTTCCCAGTTTTTCGTAATGATATTCAACTCGCGTTTGGAATACGCTCATAAATAAACAAGAAATGCTTTTCCGTACCTAAGGCACTACTCTGAAATTGAATACAGGGGTAAATAATAATCAAGATAAATTAATTCCGATAGCAAGGGAATAATATAACAAATATTTGATGCGGAAAGTAACTATAGGTATTTTATTAACACTTAATAGGAATAGTTTCCTACTTGGAACGTCCCCTGACTGTGTAATTAAGGGAATAAATTTAATGTTGATTTTCAAATTCACGGTTTCGTTCCTCGTTATTATTATCAGTATTATTTATTTATTCATTTATTTTTTAACACGATTCCTGTTGTTTCCGAGACCAGGTACCTACCTTCTAAAAGTAACGGAAGCTTCACTATTAGTTTTGTGAGCTAAAAATTTCCGCTCGCATTATAGACCTTTTTGAACCTTTGCCTTTTTAATCTAAGTTATCTACTTTATATACTGCCCTCAGAATATTAGCGAAATCGGTCAATTGGGAACTGAAAACCCGTACTTTCAGGAAATGCACATTTTCGATTGCGCTGCTTGGGTTCCGACGGCGATGAACTTGATAGAGGACCGTCCAGGGGCTAAATCGCACAATCTCCTAAGATTGCATTAATTTGACCATAATTGCGTTTCGCGTGGGACAAGAAATTGACCAAAAACAGACAGACACGGAACCAAAATTGTTCGGGAAGTTTTGAAAAGGACAAAGCTAGTGGAATTTTTGATTTCGGAGGACGACAATTTTTCACTGGTACAGCAAAGAAGACAGGTTTCACACTATATAATCTTCGTCTTCTCATGAATGACTCATTAATAATATTGCCTTCGTCTTTCGCAAACAAATTCGCCAAACAAAGATCTCTAACATCGCGAGTGCTGTTTCCGGGAAAATCAACAGTCTAGATTCGACCGGTGGTTATCATGGATCGTTGAGTTAATCATGCTTCATGTTCAGAGAATTAATAGCCTTCTCTGCGTTCCGTCGTTTGAGTTCAATCATTTAAATGGGGAGCGAGGTTTCCCTTGAATATTCCCCAACCGCTAGAGTCAACACGCAGCGTCATCCATCTGGCGACCAGTGGTCAACAGGGGTAAAAAACTTTTTACTGTGAGCGGGTTTAATAGTCGGCGACACTCAGATTGGTTAGTATTTGAAAGCTCTGAGTGGGAAAGAGAAATGTTTCACGAGACGTAAATAAAAGTTGGCTTTTGATTCATCAGAAAAACTGTTCGATAGTTATATACGTGGACTGCTTTGCATATACGTGGACCAACTTCATTCGTTACCCCTAGGACCGATGTTGGTGGATTTTTCCAAAAAATCGTTCATATAATATTCAGGATTATATCATACTATTTTTGTAGATAGGTGAGCGGACTCCCTGATTTCTTAACCATCATTATCATTATACCAAGTAACTTTCAAGAGTAACGAAACGGCAATACTGATCTTATTACAAAAGTTTGAAATTAGGTGTTCTTGGACGGCTAGTAAAAATTGGCCCATTGAAAAAATGTCGGACTTTTTTTTATACACGTGAAATTCAATGCTCCTCAATTTTTACTTGTCGGCATTTTTTTCATGTAGGGTGCGTCGTTCTCTGGCTACCAAACGTTCTCCTCTCGGGTTTCGGGTTAGAAGACTCAGGTAGTTTCTATCTCACCAGTACATGACTGAAAATCCTAGGAAAAACTGCTTTCCCCGGAATTAGTGCAAGCTCGACCACTTTATTGACAAAATTTACTTAATGACAAAGATTACAAACATTTTAATGACGATTTCGATTGGGAAAATGTCAAATTTGATTTGGGAGATATCGAATTTGGTTTGGATACTGGCCAATTTGGTTTGGAATATGTCCAATTTGTTTTGGATAACGTCCAATTTGGATTGGAAAATGTCCAATTTGGTTGGATAATGTCCAATTTGGTTTGGATAATGTCCAATTTGGTTTGGAAAATGTCCAAGTTGGTTTAGAAAATGTCCAATTAGGTTTGAAAATGCTGCTTAACCTCATCTATTCTTTTAATTGATATTAATTTGTAACTAAAAAAAAATCAATCATCCTTATAAATCAGTCTGAATTCAAGTATACTGTGTCGCATGGCAACCCAATATTGGGCGGCTCGCCAATAATTTATCGTTAAATAAACGGTTGAACTCTCTCAGCATAATTTAATACGTTAGGGCTGTATTCTTCTTTCCATATCTGTCAATACGAATGTTCACCACGTCCACCTCGGGTGATCAGAAGCCCATGAGACCGTCTCTGAAAATACCTCGTTTCCGAAACTGCTTTTTTTTCCTCGAAAAAAAAAACCTATCTCAAGGGCGGTGGCTATTTATACCGGTGTCTTCTTCATTTGAATTAATTAGTCCTGGCCTGGTTCCAGCGGGCAATAGCGAGCCGAGGCACCCCGAATTATGAGGATTGCCAGTCGTAAAAAACGCTATCCTGCCGCAACACCTTGAGTTTGACGAGATCCCTTATGATAAGTCCATTTTCCCTAATTCTTGAAGGCCAGTGCATCAGTGAGTGTTTTACCTGGTAATCTCGCTTTATTTGTTGTACGATTTCCACCCACAAGGGCCGCAAATTGGGCGAGTTTGGTTTGTTCTTCTGTTTCGCTGGGGAGGTTGAAGGAAAGTGACAACATCTACGAATTTATACTTTATTTTTAAATACAGTTTCTGCTTGATCAACAATCAGCCTAGTTCATAGCATAGGATTAGAAAATATCCTAGCATTGACAATATTCTAGATCCACGCTCTGGGAAATCTCGTAAACTGTACTAGATTTCTGCCTAGATTAGGCTGATCTGGTACATGCAGGCCTGGCCCTAGGCCAAGACGAGCACGGGAGCCTACAAAT
>JAEMON010000011.1:4912080-4923095 GCA_030264115.1 Lygus lineolaris
CTCACCATCCGTAAATGTTACAAGTGCCCATACACCTACTAATTTCCAACGGTCGTGTATTGAACGACAGGTAGCGTTGTCGTCCACATTTTACTGACACTTTTTGTTACGGCCGCCATCAATTAGATTTCAAAACCTGCTCGAACAAGCTGCGAAGGATGCACCGAATTAGCCAACTCGCAAAATCCGGGCTGGTTTCCAAACTTACCGGAGCCATCTTCAGGACCAGAAACAAGCACGAGAAGGTGTCCTTGAATTATCATCGCGTGCTTGAGCAACACTAGCAGGTATAAGTATAGGATAAATGCCACATATAACGAATGTGAAGGTGAGGTCTCTGGTATCTGAAGTATTGGGAATGACGAGTCGAGCCCCTCAGTGGTCCGATCGAAGGAAGCCCTAATTAGGTGTGGGCGGGCTTATGCCCTGACGAAACTGGAGCGGTGGTGAAAGACCGGTACGCGGTCCTCCGGTATCTGGTCTCGAGATTCCACGAATAGATTACCAACTGCGGTAGCAGCATGACATCCGCATTGATTTGTATGACATGAGATGTTCAAGTGCAAACGTCTTGTTGAAGTCCACGGACTAACGGATTTATTAGGTATTCACACATCTTTTTCTCAAGACGATTCACACCATTATAATGACGCTACAGTCTGTCTCCTTGAAATGAATGAAGAATGGAGGTGCTTATTTTATTATTTACAGTTTTAGGTCTAACAGAGAGCTTCCCAAAAAGGTGGAATACGATGGTCGGAAATGAACGGAAGAGGGCGGAAAAGGGAAAGGAAAAAGCGTGCGACGTCATCTCTGGTATCAATGGGAACCGCGTGAGAGGGAGATACATGCCAGATGGCATCACGCGTTTTTTCTTCTCCTCTTGCCAGCCAAACTACTCAAATTTCGGGGCTGAATATTGGGAAACAATGGTTTTCGAGGGTGCTGAATCCGATTCTGAGGTCAAAAATAGCAAAAATTCCAACCCTTGTCCATTCCTCATTTTGACGGCTGTTCCGGTTTCCATGAAATTTTTAGCAAAATGATGGGTAAGTTATCGGCCGGCTCATTATTATAGGCTATAATAGGTGATGTTACACCCTGTTCCTTCATCGTGAAATCGTGCTTCCGTTAAGACGTTGATTGAGTAAACCCGTTCGCTACTTCTGTGTGGTTGGGTGGAAGTTGGTTTCCGACCTTGAGCGATCCCGCCCATCACAGCTGCCAGGCACCCTGGGTTGCTGAGTTTAGGGAGAATTTCCCACCGAATTGTCGTGAAAACATCTGGTGCGAGACTTCACACTCCTTTCCTCATCTCATATAATTGATAATCAAAGAAACAAGTGGAGTAAGTAGGTAGTAAGTACCTATTTGTTTGAACGGAGTATATAGTTTCCTTGAGATGAGGGGTATCGGAAGTTGGGTTTACTTTATCAAAGAGTAAATCCTATGGTTAAAATCTTTAGAAAAGGTGAATTGAAATTGGAGAATGGAAATTGGTTTGGATTATTTATTATTTTTTAACGTTAATTTTGGCCCACAGAACATCTTCATGGAGATGAGGGGTTTAAGAAGACAATCGCATTTATAATAAACGGTTTTGAATGATATACCTAGTGAGCATACAAGATAAGATGAGAAGCAATCACATTTAGGTATAACATGAAAAATGAACAGACCAACAGATCTTGACTAGATGGCGATCAGAGAAAAACTGATGTTGCGGATGTTATGATGAACCGATTTTGACGCGGTTTTTAGATGCTATTACCTACGCTATGTCTGGCTATCATTGTTGGTAAGGTTTTGCTGGAGTTGCCGTATAGCCGTTTTGGAAGGTGGGGATTCAAACTTTGTGTAGCTCGACTTCAGCTTTCTCCCAATCCAATGACTCTCTCACCCGATTCCGTCCACTTTGTTGACGAGGACACTCCTGTAACTTTTCAATATAGATAATTTTGCAGATCAAGCTGTGAGAATGAATGAATGAAAAATTATGTATCTCAATTCAATTGTTGTCATTAATTAATCCTCATCGTGTTATACAAACAAGAATATTTGAGACCAATTCAGACTTATACAGCATCCCAGCTTGGTTCTGGCACACTTTCACTGATCCAGACCGTATTTAAATTATACACAGTCAGTGCAAGAGGAAAATAAAACAACCATTATACCTCGAGGGGAAAAATTGTAAATAGGTAATCCATGAATTTAAAATATTTAACATTGAACTCATCATAGAGAAAGCAGCAAAAACAAGAATGTAAGCCAAGCCAGCTTCAGGCATAAGTACGAGAGAGAGTTTTGATATTGGAGAAGAAAAAAATGTTCACCCACTAAAAGTGATGACATACCAAGGCTTTCAACAAGGCCGGGACAAGGCTTTCACTACCTAGGTAAGCTTGTAAACGAACCCCCCCCCCAAGAAAATAATAATACTAATAAACTTAAAAACAAAAACATGAATCAGGAACCAGCAGTTTGGCCAGTCCTCTGTTGACTACCCCGGATCATTAGTTTGAGAAAGAGACTCATGACTTTGAGTCATGCGAGTACTGAAACGAGTTTAGAAGGAAGAAAGGGATACTGGTTTAGAAAAACGAGAATAGTCTGGTAGAATTTGAAGACAGTAGAAGGAATGAGCGAGATCCGAGATAGGTATGTCGGTTCCAGCACTCAAAATAGTGAACATTCGTTTCGAAAGTAGACTGAGTTACGCTAATGGTTAGTCTCATTATACTCAATTTATCTTCTCGAGAAGTGATGTACCTAACGGGTCAACTGGCCCGTGATCGATAAATAGGGATAAATAAATAGGTAATCTTGAGATAAGTACACTGACATCAAGGTGGAATGACCCGAGATGAAATACACTCGTACCTTAAATAAGATAGCTAATTTATTGCAAACCATTTTTTCATGAGTTTTTCGTTGCAAAATGGAATAGTTGTTAGCCAAGTTATAGGTTACAGAACACGCTCATACTCATCCTTCACTCGAAATCGTCCGTCTTTCGCGACCGACACTCGGGGAAATACGTCCTTCATCAGGGGTTAGATGTTGTATTATTTTAGTATCGCCATATGCGTTGAAGTTTCAATAACCGATGTATAAAATAAAATAATTATAAAATGAGAAAACTGGAAGGGCCTAAAACGTTTGCCAAGTGAGCTTAGCGGATTCAATGCCTCGAACAAGAAGTCCACAATCATGTTGATATTCCTGTAATTTGACAAACATCAACATGATCGAGATATTGCTCTTAAATGATGTTGGCGTTGTTCACGTTGTTGCATAAACACGCTGTGCCATGGTTACCGATGATATGACTCCAATGAAATTCATTGAAAACCATCTGTAGGTTAGCCCCCAACTACCCTCTAAGTTTGAGTGAAATTAGGCTTCTTAGATTTGAGATAATTCGCTTCGCTCTCACCGAAAATATTTCACCTGAGATGTGGAAGGACACGTGTTGATCGGTGCCTTCAACGCTGTCCATCCCTTGACGAAGGTATTATCCACGCTGCAATGATCGTCTGTAAACACTTCTAAATGACATACACTATCAAATGAGGTAAGACAAACATTTCATTGTTGCCCGTGTACTTGAATTACCGATCTCCACCAAGCAGCCTAATAGGTTTTCTATTGCTTCCTCATTGATAAGTCGAACGGGCCTCAAGTTCAATTACCGTAATGTTGCTACCCCACTCAAACGTCGTGTTTTCGGACAACAGTATAAAAGGTTCTAAACACCCAACCATTGTCACTTCAGTTCTCACATCGGGAATCATGGCTAAAGTAAGTGCTTTTCATAATTTATCACTATCTCATATTAGGGATACTGCGGAAAAGCTTTCTCTATATTAACAAAACGATCTCGTTAATGCAATAGAATAATTTTGTTTTTAGCTCCCAGGTGAGAACAATAATTTTCAAAATTCAACTTCTGTATGGAAAATCCTGAAAAAGTACAACTTTTCAAATCATTTGCACATCCAAGAAAAGTCTTTTTAGATATTATCCCATATTATCTTACTTTAATATTTGTGTTACATACGTGGTGCCTGTAGTTTATGAATAAATTGTGATAATATTGAATTATTACTATTATTATTACTAGTAATAAGGAAATATTGCAGCAGTATATCTATAGGATGACCGTAAAGCCACTAGCCTGTTAGCTGTTGCTTATTTATAAATAGTCTTTCCCATTCTGACCATGACAAATAGGTACGCTGATCAACCAAAGTATCTCCACGACCCTTACTGTGAAAATATTAGTTTATTGTGGCGAACCTACCAACCTATGAAAGGCTTGGTTGAATCTCCATGAAATAGGCTTCTTTCTCATTTATGGTCTTTGGATACCCCACAAATTGCACCTTTTTCGATAGCTCTCACTCACTTGGATGCATACTGAGGGAATATACACAACATGAATTGTTTCATTGTTGAGAGAATGAAAAACAAACAGGTGCAAGGAACTGAAAATAAATCGTGAAGCGGAGGGTTCGGGTGGAGAGATCTTCACAGGCTTCTTCAGTGGTAGTTTTGTTTTCCCACTGGTTTCGCTTACATAGCCTCGTCAGGGAATTTATTACCTGATCAATATTGTGTGTGGAACACATCATCGTGTATTTAATTAGGTATATATTCTGTTCCCTCACTACTGAAGATAGGGAATCTATGTAATCGAGCAAGAAGTTGAAAAAAACCAAAACAATCGTCTATTACAATACAATAAAAATGTCCGTTCATTTCTCCCCAAAACTTCCCTCACATTGTGCTATCAAGGCTGCCAACTTACGGCAAAACGAGTTGAGTGTCCCCTGAGTGCACCCTCGCACTCAGGTAATCTGAAGTGAAGCCTTATCTTAAGTGATAAGTGGACCAGAGCACTCAACTATGAATGCGGACTTTTGAGTTGAGGGAGACCCCCCACTTGGCCGAGTGTGAGTCTGCACTGAGCAGTCTGAGCCAGACCAGCAACGTTTACGCTCTTTCTTTGAGCAGATTTTATTATTGTTTTCATGTAGATTTTCATTGTTTTTGCAACTGCCAAAACCATTCTTGCCAGACCAACCAATTGTTTCAAAACAATTGCTTTTGTCAGACATCAGCGAAGTTTACCTGAAGTTAACGCTCTTGTTTGCAGACTTTGATAGCTAGTTCTAGCAATTTACTGATTTTGATGGTTCTGCAATTACTACTGTGCCTTTTTCCAGACCTCAGTAAAGTTTACGCTCTTGTTTGCAGATTTCGATAGTCTTTGCTATTGCTATAATGGATTTTTACAAACCTTATTAACGTTTAAACCTCTTTAGCAAATTGGCTGTTTTTTCATTATTCTTGCGAATTCGGCTTTTATCAGACATCAGCAAAGTTTAGCTAAATTTGACACTCTTGTTTTCAGGTTTTGATAGTTCTTGCAATAGCTACTGTGGCTTTCGCCAGACCACAGTACCAGGAGCCCTACACCCCAGCAGTGGCTCCAGAAGAGCCGCCAGTCTTCGCGCCCTCCCCCGCTGTGCAGGTCCCATCGTCCGAATATCAGTACTCGTACTCAGTCAACGACGAATTCACCGGTGACCGCAAAGACCAAGTTGAAAGACGCGATGGCGACATCGTCCAGGGCAGTTACTCATTGGTTGAAGCTGACGGTCTTAGTAGGCGAGTGGTGGACTACTCTGCGGATGCATTGAACGGATTTAACGCTGTCGTCCATCACGAACCGGCAGTTGCCGCTGTCAGAGCTGAACCTGTTGCCGTCGCTGCTCCCGCTGTCAGAGCTGAACCCGTTGCCGTTGCTCCAGCCATCCCGGCTCACTACGCTCCAGCTCCAGCCGTCAGAGCTGAAGCAGTTGCTCCTGCTTTCCAGGCCCACTATCCTCCTGCCCCAGTAGTTAGGGCTGAACCAGTTGCTGTTGCTCCAGCGTACCAATATTCTCACTACACCCAATACACCCCTGCTGTGAAAACCGATGTTGCCATCGCTCCGTCCGTCCGCACCCGCGTTTCCTACGCTCCCGTAGTTCGCAACGAGCCCGTCCCCGTCGGTCCACCCGCCGTCAGCCACCAAACCATCTCCCACACCACCAAGACCGTCCACCCACCGCAAATCGGATACCGCCAGTACGTCGAAAACGTTCCATACACCACACAGGAAGTCGTACACGAACCCGTTGCCGTTGCCACCCCCGCCGTCAGAGCAGAGCACTTTGAGGTTGCCACTCCCGTTGCCAGAACTGCACCCATTGCTGTAGCTCCAGCTACTCATTACGCTGCCGTCGCCCCAGCTGTTCGCCACGAGCAAATTATTCCTACCAGTCATGCTTATGCTGCCGCACCAGCTGTCCGCACTGCTGCCTACCCCGAAATATATTACCACTAAACTAATACAAAAATGTAGGTTTTCGATTATTTTCATTACAGATGATTTCATACGATTTTTTTATAAAATTGAAAGACAAAAACATGTGACAGTATGTACAAAATACCATAATTCTATATCAAATCAATAAGATATCAATGTAATAAGTATCAGTTAAAGTTCAATAAACTATCACACCTCATAATTTCCAATGCCACCTTATTTCAATGAGTAGGTGGGTGTACAGGAAATCCAAAATTGAACGGATAAGCACCTCATTTCCCTCGAGTTATACAATTAACATCTGCTCAAGTGTAATCCAAGGATTTTCGGCCTATTTCAAGTTTGCGATACTGGGGGATTGTAGAAATGCCTACTACGCACATAAATACACACCCACTCACTCAAGTACCTGAGGGAATTTAAACTTCGACGGATTCGAAATCGGTCGTATTTACATAAAAACAGACAAGTTTGTTTTGCATAAGAGAAGTTCGTCTAACAAGTGCGAAAACAAAAACATAAGACCTCGACCGTCCCCACGAAGGACCAATTGATGCCATTTTCTAGAATTTTTTTATTCTGTAGATTACGAGAATGACATTATTTGTTCGCATAGCGCATAAATTTGGATTGTTTTAATAGAACCCCCCCCCTCTTAATTTAGATTCAAATTCTACGTGAAATTCCACATTGAACGTGCCCCCCTACATAGTTTTTTTTAGATTCATAAAAACGTTCGTAGAATGAGCACATAAGGTGCACAAGACCCGAAAAAGTAAGATTTTGCGAATGTATTTACTACTACATAATTTTACTATACACATGATTTTCAGGTATTTCTTAACGCTGCATTAATTTCGTGGTGAAGTCAATATTCTGATCAGCACCCATCCTACCTTGGGAAAATGTTGATGTTTTGTACAACATTATGGTGCACCACTTGATTCAGCGTTGAAAAAGATTTGGAAATGATGTGTTCTATGCACCACCCCAGTAAGCTCCACCCCTGTAGATGCAGACGAACTTGTAGTAATAAACAAGAAAGTCAACCAAAAAAAAAAAAAAAATTAATAATATAAGAAAAAGACCGGAGATAGTTGTAGTAATAAATAAAGATTTTGCGAAACCCAGCAAGGTGAATAATTCATGGTAGAAAAAAACGATAAGAGGAAGCGGTTCTTTTTGCATCGTGTAATAAGTGGAATTATGCATAGTTCTGTTCTAGGTTGATTATTATTGAATTATGAGCCAACATCTGGTGATAGCACAATATGTTTTTAGATTACATAAGTATGAAATTATGAACCAAATTCTGAATCAGATAGGTATCAAAACTCACAGTAGGAGTCGTGAGACGAACATCCAGCTGAATGGATGAATACACTCACTGGAAGTGTTACGTAATTATTTGGATTTGTGTAGGTAATAAAATTACTTGGCATGTAGATGAGGCGGAGATGGTGGCCTGTTATTCCAACCGCCAAGTGCCCACTCTATCCTAAAATATCTAGCGCAGAACTTGAGGTCACGTGAGGTCACGAGGTGCAGTCCCCATCTGGGATTACGCAGTTCAACGTGTCACACCCGATCTCCCTTCCGCATCACCAGCACGAATATTAGCAAACAATGAGATTGCAAACACGTTTCGGGTCCCCCGAGGAAGCCCACGCCCTTGGCAATGTATGGAGACTAAACTCACCTATTATACCCACAATCACCTATTACATTACCCGAATCTCGAAGTAACCCGCGCAGCAATATTGAAATTGAAGCCAGCGGAAAACATTATTTATTTTATTCATTTATTTATAGGGTCAATGTTTATATCATTATCTAATATTTTTAGACAGCCTTGCAGCCTCCCTAAAATGGGCCTCCGGGTTTAGAACCACTGCTATAGAGAGTAGAAACATCATGATTGAACGGGTTGTTTCAAAATCATTTTTCATTGAGGGGAGTGCAGAATAACATATAGATAGGGGAGTGCAGAATAACATATAGATAGAGATGTGAAGAAATAACCTCACAGTAAAGGTAGGTAAGTACTCATCAATATTTAGGTCCTCCGCTCAAGATGAGATTCAGTCGCCTTACCTGAAACAAAAACAGTATTTTAATTAGAAGTTAAGTTGAGTAAAACATGAAAAATGGGTATTTGTACCTGATGATCAACTACCTAAGTAAGTAGCATAATAATTATTAGAACCTCCTTAATACTATCAGGTATACCTACATAAATATTATACAAACACATTGAAAATCACATTTCGAATTAGTCATTCGACAAAAGGGGGACGATACTAACCTCAAAGCTCTCAACAATCACACACAAGGAAGATGCATTCCTAGCAGAAAGATCTAAATTGACTGAGGGAGACTACAACTAAACATCTGGTGCGAGGCTTCACACTACTTTCCTCAACCGTAAAAACCTGGAAAATTGACATTTTTGCTGATTTTAACGCTGATTTCGGCCCTCAATAAACTTTTGTGGAGATATGTGGGGGGTATTGGAACTTGTTTCTACATGTTAGAAGAGTAGGTCCTGAGAATTTCATCAAAATCGTTAGAGCAGTTTGGGATAAAAGCTGAAAAATAGGCTAAAAACGACGTTTTTTCACCTATTTGGAAAATTTTCTCCCCCTAATAATTGACCTGACGGGCTGAAATTCTTAGGGTCTCATCCTCACACATGTAGAAACCAATCCTCGAAATCGGAATTCTTCATCATTTTCGAAGGGGCCGCAATCGTGTTCATTCACATATGTACACACATACATACATACGGACTTACATACACTTTTCCAAGACGCGGAGAAAATTGATCAGATGTCGATTAGGACCAGTTAAAGGTGGTGTTTCAGAAATTGGGTTTCCTGCAGATCGCAATACTTTCCTTTCACCTTAAGGTGGGCTGTTGGAAGTAAAAATGCATTGCGGTTGATAACTGGGTATAGAGATGCCATCAGAAATGTGACCATTATTTCTATCCTGAGCAGTCCGCTATCCTGTTGAGTAACTGGTGGTATCCATAAAGATGGAACAATTACCTTTTTTGGCATCGACAGCCTGGAAGTTTACTTTACAGGGTATCGAAAGCTCGTTTTAATGACTGAAGCATCGCCGACATTGATTGAACACGACGCCCCTCGAGCCGCGAAACACCGGACGAGTACGAAAGTTGCAGGGGCAATTTGTCAACGCGATTTCCGTTCAGAAGGAACCCCTCAATCTCTTTGGAACACCGCTTTTCCCTACTTCTCCTTTAGTTATAATGACTTGGACGACGGGACGAGGGGAAGGACGAGGCTTTGGGAGGAAGTTTGACAGAGTCTTCCCTCGAAAACAGGACTGACAGGCGAGGTTCCTCCCAATGATGGATGGAACCGGGGGAAACATTTAGCTGACGTACAGAGCGATCATGTTTCTTAATATAGAGGTCGAATCTGCCAAATTATATGTATACCTTACCGTGCGTCCTGGACTTCAGTTACCCACTTTGGTATAAGTACCATATAAATCGTTTACCTAAACTCACACCTGTATTTTCATGAACTTCTTCAGTAAGCACCTACAGGACCCGCAACTGTTATACGAGGTGCAGTTCTTCGGATGCATAGCTGTGTTACTAGATGTAGGTAATCGGGATTTAGCCAAAACAGTAGGTAAAGCATCACATAAATATTCACTTTATTACGACGTTTCGGGTCGCACGGGACCCATCTTCAGGACCAACCTGAAATCAGGAGTACATAAAAATGCATTCAAAGAAGAAAACAGTAGGTATACAGCCAGGTATGACACATCCGAATCGAAATCATGCCTTAGGAAGGAGTACCTTGAAACCTAAAAATAGGCAAGCAACTACTGAAGGATCCCTCTACAACCACTAAAAAAAAACAGTATTGACCACAAATTCAAAATTGAAAACAGCTAGCATGTATACTGAGAGAGCAAAAAGAAGAACTCCATACATTGTACAAGCGAGACCAGAGAAGCAACAAGTGGATGCTTTTTGAATATGACCAAAAAAAGCATCCACTTGTTGCTTCTCTGGCTGTATTAATTTTTTGGTTGCATTTTAAAATATGCTTATTTTTTGGATATATATCATTCTGCTTGTACAATGTAAGGAATATTTCTTTTTGCTCCCTCAGTGTACATGCTTGATGTTTTCAATCTTAAATTTGTGGTTGATACAGTTTTTTTAGTGGTTGTAGAGGGGTCTTCCAGTAGTTACTTGCCTATTTTTGGGGTTTTATTTGCTTTGAGAAGGTACTCCTTCCATTGGCATGATTTCGATTTGGATATGCTACTCCTACCTATGAGTATATACCTACTGTTGTCTTCTTTGACTGCATTTTTGCGTACTCTTGTTTACAGGTTGGTCATGAAGATGGGTCCGGTGCGACCCGAAACGTCGTAATTAATTGAATATATGTGATTCCTTACTGTTTGGGCTTACATCTAGGACCCGCAACTGTAGCAAAGGTGAATCAAGAAGGAAAAGTTTGCAATACCGAGAAGGGAAATCGGATCACTTCATGGAACTATGGCAGTCAAAATGACACCAGTTCCTCAATACTACTGTGACCCACTTTGTTATACATCAATACTATAGTAAGTGTAGGTAGGT